>CAHIKZ030001558.1:3907500-3977500 GCA_903632075.3 Acanthosepion pharaonis
CGATTTCGAGGCCTTTGTAATTTGATAGTGTTGAAACTTGACTAATGCATGGAATAACAATGCAACACAAAATGTACTTAGAACAAAATGTATTGAAACAAGAAAGTGTACACAATATTTACATAAAGTCTTTTGTATATTCCTGGTAAGACCGTTCCTGGAGAATGTGTTGACTGAGTCTCTTGATTCCTTCCTCTCTTCCCGGTACTAACCATATTTATATGGTCGGTACTCCACAATGCAAATTAGGTGGATCCTACCACAACAGATAGTATTTTTTTTTTTTGAAGATCTTCAAAGATGCTTTGATACTGCCATGCCAATAAGGAAGCACCTTGTGTCTTTGTTGTCTGTAATCACGATGCCAGTACTATTAGCTTTGATTGTTCTCTCTGGGTGTATGGCAAAGTCTTATAAAATTGTTACAGGTCCTCTCACCGAAACGGAGTCTAGTGTTCATACCAATTTCTTCTTCTTCTTCTTCTTCTTCTTCTTCTTCTTCTTCTTCTTATTTCCTTTGATTTCTGTTGTATACACATTTCTTTCCGTGTCTCAGCCAGAGACCTAAGAAGGTCAGAAATGACTTCATGACGTTTTTCACTGATCAAAAAAACAAAACAAACAAATCAAGACCAAACACTATTTACCTTATTCGGACTATTGTCCTCATCTTTGTCGCCATATTTATTATTATTATTATCTATTAATATTATATTCCTCAAGGACACATGGCACAGTGGATAAAGGCGTTGGTTAGATCCAGTGACAGGACCCAAAGAGTGTGAGTTCAAAACCCGGTTAAGGCAGTGGAGAACTTTCAGAGGGAAATTAACAGGAGATAACTGATAACAGACATCCATCAAACATGACACGTGGAACTAGAACAGTCTACCCCAGTGAGCGAAATAAAGGGTTCAGTTCGACATTCCAACCACCTGAAGAAGGCCGGAGCGTAAAACCGCCGAAACGTTGTAATAAACATGACGACAAAGATAAGGACAATAGTCCGAATAATGTAAATAATGTACATAATACCTCATCTCAGAAATATAGACAGACTCTGAAAGATCAAACACATTTATATAGATATAGCTTTTCGTAATATGTGAGCTGTACTGGTGAGTACAAGAATAAGATCAGACAAACAACGGAGTACTGCTTCCATGCTTAATTGCAGCTACCTAATGCTTTATTTCCAGGCTTGTCAGTGTTCAAAAGCGTTTACACGTCCCTGTAGGTGATGGATTATTTTATACCCTACACACCCTTTCGTACAGGGAGCAACGTTTACCACCACTCTATCGCTATTTGAAAAGAAACTGTTCTGACGAACTCCATTCTTCAGTTCCACCAGTTCAGATCTTTACAGCCAAGATCAGGGCGAAATTCTTGAATCTCATTTGCCAGATAGAAGTTCTATTCGGACGGATTCTTCCCAAGAATCACTGCTTCGTAGAATAGACTCCAGAAAAATCATCACTTCTTACCTCAAGTTCATACAACCTCACTCAGACTCCCGAGAGTGTGCTTCCCTGATTGCTACAATCTTAACCTCTCCTAGTCTAGGCTCAGTCGTTATCCATCTTACATCTCATCATAATTTGCACCTCTTACCTCCGCCTCATGCGTTCATAAAAAAACTTCATTCAGACTCCCGAGTGGATGCTTCCCTGATTGTAAATCCTTCAATACTACGGTTTACCGCTATCTATCCTATATATCATCATAATCTGCACTTCTTACATCCGCCTTTTACGTTCCTAGAACAACATTTTTCAGACTCCCGAGTGGATGCTTCCCTGATTGCTACAATCTTACCCTCTTCAAGACGAGGCTCAGCCGTTATCCATCTTACATATCATTATAATCAGCACCTCTTACCTCTGCCTCATACGCTTAGAAAACAATCTCATTCAAACTCCTTCCCTGATTGCCACAATCCTAACTTTTTCAAGTCTAGGGTCGACCACTATTTGTCATACCTACCCATTCAGTAACGCTCTATCTTCACTGGCTCTCGGGCTTTGTATTTGATAAGGGGGAGCCTAAAAAAGCTAAAATAAAAGGAATGTCGCTAGTCTTCGGATGTTTTGCTTCTTATCAGCTATTGAGTTCATTTGCCAGTTTTCCGTCATGCGAAACCTTTTTGTTTGTCTGTGTCAGTCCTTACTGTCTCCTATTCAATCAAAGTTAAGCTCGCTGACAAGGAAGGAGACGACGTTACAAAAATAATTATCTCTTCTGTAAAGTAAATGTTTTCTCGTTATTAGCCTACATACATTTAACGCTCCACCGCCTACATCTATCTATCTATCTATCTATCTATCTATCTATCTATCTATCTATCTATCTATCTGAGTATGTCCATTATCTATCTATCTATCTATCTATCTATCTATCTATCTATCTATCTATCTATCTATCTATCTATCTGAGTATGTCCATTATCTATCTATCTATCTATCTATCTATCTATCTATCTATCTATCTATCTATTTCAGTCTGTCCATCTCTCTCTCTCTATATATATATATATATATATATATATATATATATATATATAAATGGAAGAGGTTATAGTCGTTCCACCGCGAGAAAAGTGTGTATATTAAAAAGAAGAGAGAAACCGCAAACGTTTTTGGTTGTAATGTGGAATTAAAAAAAAAAAGTATTATGTTTTATTTTCCATAATTTTGCTACACGTGTTTCTGGTCTCACGATCGTCATCAGGCAAAGGATGGAGATTTCCACATATTATTAAAAATAATTAATTTTTTCTTAATGTTTTTCGATGTTAAATATTCTCGATATGAGACATTCTCTTTTTCTGTGTTAGTGACCCAAATGTCTTTCTTGAACTGGCAGTGAAGAGTTCTGCTTGAAGTGTTATAAAACAATTAAGATTGGTCAGGAGAAATGGAGTAGTTATCGGCACTCTTATCTTTTAATGACCTCTGCGTGTTCTTAGATCTATTCCCAATTTCGTGTTTCTGTCAGCATGCGTGCATATATGTGTATATTCCCTCTCCATGCATACACATTTTCTCACTACGAGGAATCAGTGAACTCATCTGTACACACACACACACATACACACCCACAAACGCACACGCATACCATCCCATTTCAAGGAATCAGTACATACACACACACACACACATACACATACGTACATGCACATACTTCCCAAGTTACATGTATTGTCTTTTTATATATATATATATATATATATATATATATATATATATATATATATGTATATGTAAGCAAATATATGGATATAGATCCGACAGTATGAAGAAAAATATACTGAAAAAACAAACAAAAATCCCAATATGCGATTATGCTGTTTTAATGTTTAATGTCAACGTCGGACGTTTCGGTCTAATAGACCATCTTCAGGACATATTCATAAAACATAATTAACATAGACCATATTCAATTCAACATGAAAAAGACGATGGACATAAAAGCAATTCCAATCCAAATAGATAACAGCATAATTGCATATTAGGATTTTTGTTCGTTTTTTCAGTATATTTTTCTTCATATATATATATATATATATATATATATATATATATATATATATATATATATATAGCGATTTCTAATTGCTTATCATAAATTAAATCACCTCGACGCTGTGTGATAGAATATTTTCTCGCTAGGACAATTGCAACTGAGTAGGGATTTTGATTCTCACTGGGTTCCCCATTCATTCGAGCTGAATTGTATGTATATATGATAAGCTGCACTTAGAAAATCATATACATACATACATACATATATATATAACTAAATATGTTAGTTCTATCGCTGATATTGTGTGCTTTCCAATAAGTACCGCGCTTTCATAATATATAAATAATATATATAAAAATTGCATATATATATATCCATATATTTGCTTACATATATATATGTACATATATATATATATATATATATGCAATTTATATATATATTCATATATATATCTTTATACACATTATATATATACACAATATATATATATATAAACTCTTGTAACTTCTAGTGCTAAATTACTGCAATAGACAATTTTCCGTGTCTGGTGTAATCGTTATTAACTAATAAGTTACGCAGAATTCTAATAATAACTAAATGGTATTTATGCATGATAAATGTGATTTTAGTTTACGAAGTAAATCATTGTAATTCCTCTGTTTCTAAGTGCTTATCAAAAATGAAAATACTTTGGGCTCCTCGTGTTTAGTCAGTTGGTCTCGCTAGACCATTTACGACTGGGTTGTGAGTTTGATCCTCACTGAGTGTCCCATACTTTAATCTGACCTGCACTTAGGAAATCACCTGTAAATGAGAAGACCTGTTGTGCACTGCGGTTCTTACTATGCAAATCCTCGGATTCCGTTTGCGGCGAAAGTAGTGTGAAGTATTCGGTGTGATAAAAGAGCAACCAGGAAGACAGTAGATAGCGATTGACACTGCATTTAAATTAAAGTTGTCTGGAAAGCATGGAACCGGAAGGGATTTCCACAAACGAGAAGTGCGAGAAAAGAAACTGTCAGCATAGAATTTACGGCTACATTTACTTAGCTCAACTGTACATTGATGAGATATCGGTGCCAGTCTAGTTCTGAGCTTAAATTCATAGAGTCTAGGTACCATTGTCTTGCTCAGCACAATTAACCGATGTTATTACTAGCTGACCTAGCAATGGATTCAGTATAGGTTTTCCCACTTCATGTCAGCTGAGAACATTAGCACGAGAAGGCGCAACATGTCACTTTCCTTGAGGATAGCATCAGCCATACTGATCGAAGGCAGAGAGAGCTCTCTCAGATGATTAGTGGAGAGAAGTTTAGTTTTGGGGGCGTTAAAATTGACAAGTCATCTTTTGCCTCAGTTAACGACGGTTTTGAAGTCGTTTTGAACATCAGCTGCCATTTTGACCTTTTCGGACTGATTAGTCTTACTATCGAGGCAGAAGTAAATGGTAGTGTCGTCAGCGTAGATGCCAAGTTAAGAGCTGTCGTAATCGGGAAGGTCATTAATGAAGATTAAGAACAGGGTAGGATCAAGGATGGAGCCCTGTGGGACATTTGCGTTAATACGGAAGAATGTAGATAAGTGGCCGTTCAAGACAACTTTCATTTCACGATTAGATAGGAACAACTAGATCAGCTCAAAAATGTATCCAGAGATATCATAACTTTTTAGTTTTTGGAGAAGGTCTGAATGTTAGATACTGTCAATGGCGTTCGTGATGTCCAATACTACAACCCGGGCTTCACTGTTTTTATCTAGAGCACGAGAGACTCTTTCCGCAATTATCGTTAGTACATCAGCAGTTGACTTGGAGAAACGAAAACCGTATTCCTTGTCTGAAAAAGGCCCTAAGATGAGAGATGATGAAGCAATTCAGCTTTGAGGAGTTTCCCCAAAAGGGGTAGAAGGCTAATAGGCTGATATTTAGAGTTGGATGGTTCACCAGAGCTCTTAAAAACTGGAACAACAGATAAGGATTTACAACAGACAGGAAAGCAAGAGGCAGCGAAGCATTTATTATACAGTTTAGAGAGAACAGGAGCCAGTTCGGGAGCACAAACCATATAGGAGGATTTTCACAAATTATTTCAGAGAAGGCTTTGACCCAAGAAGAAATCTCATTGGCGTAATTTTTAATTAAAAAGGTTGAAGATGTCAGTCCAAGGGGGCGTGACGAAGAAAATCTTGGAATGAGTCCCAATCATCATGCTAGTAACGGAAAGCGGTCTTATGAATGGGGAGTTCCTGTTTAATGGATGTTTGGAAGGATATATCAATAATTACCACAGAGTGGGCCGAGTTACCAAGAGGGCAGTATTGCGGAGCTCGGCAACAGCGAGGAGAGGAGTTAAGAAATAGATCCAGTAGAGAAGACTATTTATTTAGGGAAACGAGTAGGGAGGTCTCAATTTGAGTGAGGGATTGGGTAATTGAAAAATGTAATGTCTGTATACCGACAACATCAGTACCTTTAAAATTTTTCAGCCACGTGCCGTGGTGAGCATTAAAGTCACCGAAGACAAATATGTTCGCAGATGGATGGAGAGTAATTGCCTTTTCTATACTGTCAGCTATTGTGTCTAGTATACTGCTTTTTGGGGGAAGATGGGGAGAAATAAAGGAAAAGAGACAGGTGACAGTGTTTAGGAGCGAAAGACAGAAGCACATGAAAGAGTATTGAGTAGCCTCATGAGACAATTCACTGGCATTATTATTATTATTATTATTATTATTATTATTATTATTATTATTATTCCTTTGATTTCTGGTGTATATTCATTTCCTTCCGGGTTCCAAACTGAGACCTAAGGTCAGAAATGGCATTATGACATTTTCACCGAGCATTTTTATAAAAAACAACAACAAAAATCAAAAACAAGACAGCCTATGATCTCACACATTTTACTTAGGTAAAGATTATCGTAAGTTATTATTATTATTATTATTATTATTTTATTTCTTTTGATGTCTGGTGTATAGCCATTTCTTTCCGGGTCCCAACCAGAGACCTAAGGTCAGAAATGGCATCATGACATTTCCACTGAGCATTTTTTTAAAAAAAGAGGCTAAGATGACACTCATTTTACATAGATAAAGCTCTTCGTAAGATGTTATTATTATTATTATTATTTTCTGTGATTTCTGGCGTTTACACATTTCTTTCCGGGTCCCGCCCAGGGACCTAAGGTTAGAAATGGCATCATGACACTTTCCACTGACAAGAGAAAAAATATTACATCGATAAAGCCCTTCGTAAAAGGTGGGCTGTACTTGTCAGAACAATTTTTTGTATCTCTTTGAGGCATGGACTTTCAGGAATCCCTTCAATTAGTCTACTGCAATCTTTTCCAACCAGTCCTAGGGCTCCAACTGCAACAGGGATTGTTGATGTTATCATATGCCACATTTTTGAGATTTCTATTTCAAGGTCCTTGTATTTTGACAGCTTTTTGAATATCTTCAAAGATATATTGCAGTCTGCAGGGACTGCCATATCAATAAGGAGGCACTTTTTTTGTTTGTGGTCTTTAATAACAATATCTGGGCGGTTGGCTTTGATTGTTCTGTCAGTGTGTATTGTTTATTTCCATAGAATTGTAACAGGTCCTATCTCCGTAACCGGGTTTGGGTGGTGTTCATACCATTTTCTTTCATTTTTTTTCCCGGATAAGTTGCAGATTTTCCAGTGCAGATATTGGCCCACTCTGTCATGTTTTATATTCAGTGGGTGCCAATATCGTGCAACCTGATAGAAGCTTTTGATGTCTGGTGTATACTCATTTCTTTCCGGGTCCCAACCAGAAACCTAAGGTCAGAAATGGCATCATGACATTTCCACTGAGCATTTTAAAAAAAGAGACTAAGTCGACACTCATTTTACATAGATAAAGCTCTTCGTAAGGTGTGAGCTGTTCTTGCGAGTACAATATTTTGTATTTCTTTAAGGCTTTTGTTGAGTCTATCGAAACCTTTTCTAGTCAACCGAGGACTCCAATTACAACTGAAATTGTTGATGTTTTTATGTGGCACATTTTTGAGATCTCGATTTCAATGTGCTTGTATTTTTTTTTTTTAAGATCTTCGAAGATACATTGCAGTCCGCAAGGACAATAAGTAGGTACATTTTGTTTTTGTAGTCACTGATCACAATATCTGGCAATTAGCTTTGATTTTTCTTTCTGTGTGTATTGTAAAGTCCCATAAACTTGTTAGCGGGCCTATCTCTGTAACCGGGTCTGGGTGGTAATTATACAAATCTCTTGCAGTTTCCTTTCTGTAATGCAGATATTGGTCCACTCTGTCATGCCGGGTTTTATATTCAGTGGCTGCTAACACCGTGCAACCTGATACAAGATGGTCAATTGTTTCTGGATATTTATCACAGAATCTGCATTTTGGGATAACATAATCTTTCATTATGTGTACTTGGTAATTTCTAATTAGCAATCATTAAGTCTGTACTGTAAGAAAAATGTTGGCTAACTAGAAATTATTATTATTATTATAATTATTATTATTATTAGTTTTCCATTTGTTTACGCCCACTTTACAAAGTCTTTTATCTGAGACCTGAAATAAAAGACGAGCTTTTTTTCTTTAGAGAGTTTATTCAAAGTAAATGAGCGGTATCCATAAGTACGATAGTTTGAATCTTACATAGGAATGGGATTTCCTGGGATATGCATTCATAATCTTTTTAATATTAGGTTGTCCCAAAAGTTCGTAAACACTTGCGAAAAATTGAATTTTTATGCAACACAATCCAGCCCAATCGAGACAAGCGATGGGTTCAGAAAGGGCAAGAGACACCGTCGGTTCCAAAACAAGATCGATTCGGCAAGAAAGTCATGTGCGTTTGGTGGAACTTTGAAGGAATCGTGCATTTTTAGTTGGTTCCGAATGGTCGTGCCATCACTGCCGAACATTACTGTCAGCAACTGGAGCGGGTCTACAAAAATTTGAAGCAAAAGTACCCGGCTCTGATCAACTGAAAGCGCGCGTTGATGCAGCAGGACAATGCCAAGCCATACACCGCCAGGAAGACCAAAGACAAGTTTGAAGAGCTGGACGGCGTTGAGGTTCTGCCACATCCAGCCTACAGTCCTGACTGTGCTCCATCAGATTACGACCTTTTCCGCTTAATGCAACACTTTCTGAAGGGCCGCTGATTCGACTCGTTTGATGAAGTCGAGGAAGCGTGTCAAGAATTCTTTGATCCGAAGCCGGCTGAATGGTACTTTCACCAGATCTGAAAGCTTGCAGATCGATGGCAGAAAGTCTTGGAAAATTATGGTCTTTATTTTGAGGAATAATTTTTGTTGTTTTTGTTATTACTTGGCGAGTAAAATTTCAATTTTTTGCAAGTGTTTACGAACTTTTGGGACAACCTAATAATTCCTCGAATTATTGCTGGAATTGTTGCTGGTGTTTAAATGCCACAGTTTTGAAATTACTATTTCCAGGTTCTAATTTTCTAATTCCTTTATTTACTTGAATGTTCAGGTCAAATGCCTGGTCACTATTCATTCGTTCATTATTATTATTATTATTATTATTATTATTATTATTATTATTATTATTACTGTTGTTGTTGTTGTTATTGCGCTGTTTTCTTCCTCCGTTAGTTCGCACGACCGTTACGTCCTGTCAATAACTTAAAAATTATGGACGATTCCGTTTTCATCGCGTGGAAAAAAAGGCACTATTAGGTGTCAGTGAGAAAATGAAAGAAAGAAAGAAAAAAAAGAAAGAAAAAAGAAAGAAAGGCGGGAATATAGAAGTGTTTAACAGCTGTTTCAGTGAAAAGGTTCATTTCAAACCTATTCATTTTCAACCACTTCTTAAAATGACGACCAACTTTCATGTTTATGATTGTTATTGCAATATTTTGTTGTTGAGTTCAAATATTTAATGATGCGAGAGGAGAATTTCCACCGATTTGTAAATGTGGTAGAACTTGCCATCGGATTACTCAATCATTAACTCTGATTCATCAGAAAATAGGAAAACCGTTTAATTTCCATCTGTTAAAACTAGTTATTATTATTATTATTATTATTACAGCACTTAATAAAAGACATGGTGTTTAAGATTATTTAAACGTTATGTCTGTCTGCTTCAAGTTAGATTTAAAAATTGCATACCGACCCAAAAATATATAATAAAATGATGCATGTCTTTGCACAAACATCGACTATCTTGAACCCCCCGGAAAAAGTTTGTACAATAAATACGACAAAGCGAATGAAACACAGTCATCGTGAATGGGATGCAACCTAAACGTGAGTAACGTGACGGGAGAGATCGTGCTTATCGTGAAATTATTTTTGTAAAAGCTATTTATCAAATAGTTTAGTATTAATCTAATGGAACTCTTCAGCCATTTTGTTCCCGGTCGGGAAGTTAGTAGTTTGCATATGTAATTTTCTTCATGTGAATTAATGGTTGTAAATGTGGATTCTAGATATGTTTTCATAATTTCTACCTTACGATGTTCGTCCAAATTGAATTCGTTTGTGATAAACAATCCCGCTAGTTTTGTTGAATCCACTGACCTTCCAGCTCTCAAAACGCATGAAGATAATTATTACGTCTTGAGAAAAATGGTTGCAGTGCTAATCACTGCGACAAAGCGAATGAAATAGTTACATTTTCGGTTTTCAAACTCATATAAATCAAGTCATGTTTGAAACGTTGTAGCAGACATGACTTAATTTATGCACAATTGAAAAATTAAACAGAGGTTTTAATTGCCATAGGTATGATGTCCAGCTTGGTTTATTTTGTTTTACGGCATATCAATCACCATGGGTTTCTTTAATGTCGAAAAGATGAGTTCGTATGAATAGAATATATATTCTTTTTAAGAAATCAGTTTGTAGATTAAGTTTCATTGATGTATTTTTGTAAAGAGGTATTTTGTCGAGAGTCACTGCATTGCTGGTAATAGTTTGTTCAAAAGTGTATAGCTGGTAATATTTTGTTTTTTCAAAAAAAATATTTTGTTGGTAATAATTAAAAAAAGAAATGTATTGCTGTTATTTTTACAATGAAAAACATTTTTTACACTCATAGTGTTTTAACCCCAGTTTGAGGTTAACTATTTGCCCATAGATGGGAGCGTAAAGGGGCTACCACTCCGGATTAGGATGGACCTGGGAACAACAGCAATTAAGAGGTGGTTCTACGGTCTTTAAAACCTCCTGAACAGAAGCCTTGATGCCGGATGTAGTTTATCGTTATAGCCAGGACACCGCATTTGGGGATGGTCTTACCCCTCTGTAAAAGTGCAGTCGGCGTATTCTGAAACCCCAGCCGACAGGGCGTGGTATGACGTAAGACTTAATAACGTGACATTAAGAAAACTTTTTTTTATAATTATTTCACCCCAAGCAATTAAAAAAAGCCACTAAGTGCAAGGTGTTACTGAGTGTTAGAGACTATGTGAATAAAACTATTGAGCGAGAACAATAAAAGAACAAGAATAAATAACGATTTACACTGCATTTAAACTTTTAAATATCAAATTTGACTGGAATACAAGAAGCAGGAAGAGAGTTCCACAGGCGAGATGTACGACAGAAGGAACCGATTGTATAGAAATTACGATTCTATCTAACTATTTCAAAATGGTGAGAACTTGCCGCCAATCTAGTACTTTGTTTAAATTCACAAAAGATTATCGGAACAATTACCATGAAACTATATATATATATATATATATATATATATATATATATATATATATATATATACCTTAAGATTGCTCTTTTGTACTATAACTGTGAGTAACATCGATAGCTGAGTAAAAGATATATGATTTTATTAAAAATTACTATTTTACTTAAAATATGCACATTATATAGATATATTATAGACACTCCCGAATATATATATATATATATATATATATATATTCGGGAGTGTCTATTTAAATATAAATGGGTTTATCTGCCTTTCTGTATATATATATATATATATATATATATATATATATATATATATTTGATATATAGATATAGATACATAGATAGATATTAATATACAGGAATCTCCCGTCGCTTTCGACGTATGATGTTGTCGCAGCTTATTTCTTGGAAATAGTGTTATGGAATGGTTTCACAGTGGAGGCTTGTATTTGTACTAAGTCGGTCCTAAAATAGGTTCGACGTACAAAACGTTAGGAACTTGATATAATAGGTAATGACGCAGAGTAATCTAGTTGCGGTCGCTGATACTTTAATATCCGACTAACGGTCGTCCGGCATCGACTGACTGACCGCCTACTAAGCGACTCTTCGTTACTATTACTACTTCTACTTATTATATGTGGGAGAGTCTATTAACTAAAGAATAGGTGTGTTCCACTATAACATCGCCACTAAAACTTTACTTCGTAGGAGTAAACAGTTTTATTTATTTATTTTTCATTTTTTACAGGAAATATGAAGAAAAAACAACCAAAAATTTTTTTCATTTTTTTTTTAACAACATCATAGCGTATCTCCTACGTTTTTTGATCCACTTTTAAATGATCAGTTGCCTTTCTTTTTTCTCTTGGCGTACCTCAGGTAAAAATTGTTGCAGGCGTTGTTAGATCAAACGTATTGAAAATCACCTCCATCGGCATTTTTTCGGTGGGGCCGCTGTCAACCACGCATGAAAAACGTCGTCTGCTCTGGTTACTGCACGTGAATTTTTCGCCTTTCACCAAGTACATCATATAGCTAATCCGCTTTTCTATTTTTGGTACCTCCATAATGTTACCAGAAACAACCTTTCGTTTTGAGCTTCTTAAGGATGGAGTCAGTTTCTGTAGGTTCTTCTTGTGGTTCTATTTGTTCAGCCTCTAGCTTTACTTCTATTGATCTTGTGCTTCTTAACGTTTTCAGTGGTGACTTCAGTTGACTTAAATTCATTTAATAATACTGCATGTCCTTGGCTGCGGGTAACTCGCTCCCCAGTTTTTCTCGGTGTTGACTGCATCTTTACTTTCTGGAGCTTGTTTTTCACGTATATCGTCGGTGTTACCCACTCAACTTTTTTTTAAATACACTGGTTTTCTCTAATCTGTCCAATTCTTTATCTATCTCTTCAATTGAAGCAAACAGCATATTCATTTTCTTTTTGAATACCACCTGAGCCTATTCTTTTGGCTGTAATTTTGCCTCCATCTTGGTACACGTTCCCAAACCTGGAGAAAAAACAGTAGGAAATGTTTCCTTAAGTTTCCTTACTAATTTTTGGGCTTCTGAGTTTAAACTTTCAACCTTGTAACAGAAAGAATTTATCGGTAGATCCCATAATTGAAATTCTGTTATCCAATTCGTACCAAGTAAGTTCGTGGTATTTTCTATGACAAATAGTTTAGCTTTTCGCGTTTTTTTATTTAACGTGACGTTTGTAACAAATTCTCCAATAAATTGTATTTTTCTTCCGTCACTGACCTCGCGATTTTATTTCTCTTCATTAAAGTTGGTTTCCCCAACTTCTTCCACGTATTCAAATTTATGATAGATAGGTCGGAAGCAGTGTCGAGTTTCATTTTTATTTTTTTATTAATTATTTCGACGGTAACAAATTTTCTGGTTATTCCATCGTTCACCTCGTCGGACTTTAATTTTCTTATTTTATTGTCTTTATTTTTGACCTGCAGTGCGAGCTTTTATGACCCACTCTTTTTTACAGTTGAAACATTTTTATTCCTAAAATTGCATTATCTGTACTAGTGAAGTTCACCGCAAGCAAAACATGGCTTCGGGTTTTGTTTATTTTCTCTGGTATTTCACTTTTTGTTTGATAATCCGCAATTTTAGAATTCTTTTGGTAGACCGACTTTCTTTTTGTAGCGTATTTTCCTTACATGCGAAACGCCAGACTGTTCTATCTTTTTCGAATCTTTCATTATGCTAACATATCTTGTGCAGTCTTCTGCCAACTTCTGTATCGTAATCCTTGGTTCGTTTTCAAATTTTGACAGTACTAATTTTCTCAACTCTGCGTCCCTTTCCGATACCAGCCATTGAACAAACACTAAGCACTTATAATTGTCAGCGCTTAACTCTGCCAACTTGAATTCTTCACAATGCTTGTTCACATTGGCTGCGTACGTTATATAGTCTGGTTCGTCGGCTTTCATCAGATTCAAACATTTCCACCTCTTGTGAAACAAAGATGTCTTTTTACTAAATAATTCACTTAATATATTTACCACCTCGGTAAATGTCAACTCGCTAGTTTTTTTCGGTAAAATGTAGTTTACAAATTTGTTGTGTTCAGCAGTTCCTAATTTGCTTAAAAGAAGCCTAACCTTCTTTCCTTCAGACCAGGAGTGGCAGTCCTCGTTATACACGTCCGTATATTTTTTATAATAATCCTCAAAGGTTATCTCTTCATCTGGACTGTACGTGAATATTTCAATTGAGTTCCATATTTTATTCTCTGGGAAATAATCATTTTGTAGATTTTTCTATTTCCTCTTCTCAGTTATTTCCAAAATTTTGTTTTGAAACTCCCTAAGCATCTGTTCCATTTTTTTGTTGAAATTGCCATTGTCTATTAAAAATTTCCTCCTGTAGCTGCATCTGGAATGTCTTCTGTTGCTCTAATATTGTCATCTGTTGTTCCGTCTGGGACTTAAAAAATTCCTGGAATATATTTTTGCATTCCTCCATCTTCGCAAAAAGTTTAGACAATGCTTAAATATTGCAGAGAGGGGTCCTAACGAATTTGCAATTCGTGACCTATTTGAGCAAACTGTCTTATCGAGAAAAAAAAATTCTTTTCCCAGTTGAGAATACGACAGATTTTTTTCGTCACTAAGATGACGTCTTGTCTTTGGAAAAACTTTGCCAAGTTTTTTTTTTTTTTTTTTTTTTTTTAAATGTGAATCCGAGATTTTGTCGCCGAAATAATTGTGACGAGCAAATTTTTTTTTCTTTTTCCTCCGTATGAGTACGAATTCCTACTAGCCAAATTTGTTATGTGGCGAACGATTTTTTCCCTCCGTATGAGTTCGAACCCTCGTCGCCAAATTTGTTATGGAGTGTGAATTTTTTTTTCTTCCACCGTATAAATCCGAATCCCTCGTCGCCAAGTTTATGGTTTCACAGTGGAGGATTGTATTTGTACTAAGTCGATCCTAAAATAGGTTCGACGTACAAAACCTTAGGAACTTGATATAGTAGGTAATGACGCAGAGAAATCTAGTTGCGGTCGCTGATACTTTAATATCCGACTAACGGTCGTCCGGCATCGACTGACTGACCGCATACTGAGCGACACCTCGTTACTATTAGTACTCCGACTTATTATAGGTGGGAGAGTCTGTTAACTAAAGAATAGGTGTGTTCCACTATAACAAATAGGCTACAAGTTTAAAGTTATGAAAGCTTGTCCAGAACTTACCACACTTAAAAGAAAAAGCGAATACAGGGAGCTGAGGCATATAGTATTTCGTTTTGAATTCAAAGTTTATTTCACCAAGAATGATTGCCAAATAAGCTTAAATAACCTCGTCTGCCTTACTACTTAACTGATAGCTTGGCGAAAATGTATACCACATCCTTATATATATATATATATATATATATATTCATATATATATATGTTTTATATATATATATATATATATTATATTCATATATATATATATATTTTATATATATATATCTATATCTATATATATATATATATATATAGATAGATAGATAGACAGAAAGATAGATAAGTTTTTCACTCTCAGTAGAACCTTGCATCTTAGTTTCACTATCGCTTTCCTTATGGCGAAGTTGTTTATATATATATATATATATATATATGTGAGTGTAACCAGTTCACCATAAGGAAGGCGACAATATCACTAAGGTGTAAGTGTATACTGGCAGTGAAAGTTATATATATATATTCATACATACACACAAACACACGCGCGCGCACACACACACACACACACACATATATATATATATGTTGTGTGTGCGTGTGTGGGGGAGAGAGAGAATAAAGACAAAAGACTTAAAACTTAGCTAAAGACAACGTGAGTTGGGATCAAGTAAAGATCAAACATTTGTTCTTTATTTTGTCATTTTATTTGGTTTCTGATCCATATTCGATCTATCTATCGATCTATCTATCTATCTATCAAATAATAATATTAATAATACAAATCAATAACATCTATCAAATTATGTAACCCTCATTAGAATCTAATGCATTTTTCAGGCAAACAGAACCTTTCCCAAAGAAAGTGTACAATAGGGTAGTTAAGCGGCAACAGTCAATAAAATAATGTAGTTCAAGCGACTTATCTTTAGACTGACTTCAAAGGTTCGCAGAAGACTACTATTACCGATCCAGAGGGTTAGATGCATTAATTAATTGAATCTGTACACCTCTCTGTGTACCTGCCACCCTCTCTCTCTCTCTCTCTCTCTCTCTCTCTCTCTCTATCTATCTATCTATATATATATATATATTGTTTTTTTCTTTTTCACTTAGTTTGAATTTAACGTTGGTCATATTCGATTGGTTGTTCAGAGTAAAGCCCTGAAACCTTATATTTTTTCAAAAATGAGGATATATTTTGCTATTGAAACCAAATCAATAGTTCACTCGCCAGTAATTTACAATCGCCTAAGGAAACGCATAGTTATGTGTTGAAACACGACTGCAATTGTTGTAGCGATGCTTACATGTTTTGATGTAATATCCCAAAATAAATAAATATATTGGTTAGTTAGTTTTGACGTTTAAACCCACGATAGTTTTTTTTAATCATCATAGAGAACCAGTTTGCGTACCGATTATAACCGTGGATAATCCTGTTATGCTGTGCTTATTCACATTTGTGTCGGTGCAGACTTCTAGAAGATTAACGTCAGCTATTCAAGCACTGAAAAAGAAGTGTTAGCTATCGTATGGAACACAGATAGAGCTTACCAGTTTTTATTAGGCAGGTGGTTTCTGTCAAAATCTGACCATAAACCGTTAGAGTTTATTTTTAATCTTAGAGTTACCTAAAGTCACATCTAGAATTTTAAGATGGACCATAAAGCTCATGACTTTTGACTTCAACATCGAAAATGTGAAAAGTAAAACTATTCCACACGTGATGCTCTATCAAGACTAAAATTCAACAATGAACGACTAGAAAGATCAGACAATTCAGAAGATAAAATATTGCACTGGATTGAAACCAATATATTACCCCTAAATCGTCTTGCATTTGAAACTTTACAGGGTTCAGCATTAAGCAAAATCGCATATAGAATAAAAAGAAACCAATAGATTGATTGTTCTGATGACAGGGAAACCCTATAAAGAGATAAGGCACAAGTTAACTATATAAAAAGGTATACATTTTAAGAGATTATGAAAAGTTATAATAAAAAGTGTACACAATGGGTGGGGGGATACGGTGGATTAATGGATAGCGGCTTGGATTGAGGCATCGAATCCATTACATTCATTTAGGAAAGTTATGAATCCTCTTCTTCTACCCAGGAAAGGCAACGAAAAATAATTCCCTACAGCTATGGATAAATAGCAGGACAGACCGGGTTCTATAGCCTTGGATGGCAGCTGGCCTATCGCAGAAATAAATGGCAACCTACTGCGGGAAAAGATTTGCCTCGTCCGCCATGTATCATGCGCCGAAGCCTGTATCTGGCACGGCACATAATTGACTCACATTGTGTTAGGGTTGGGGTTGGGGTTAGGGTAAGAGTTGGGGCTAGGGTAGGAGTTGGGGATGGGATTAAGGTAGGAGTTAAGGTTGGGATTAGGGTAGGGGTAGGAGTGGGGGTTAGGGTAGGAGTTGGGGATGTGATTAGGGTAGGAGTTGGGGTTGGGGTTGGGGTAGGAGTTGGGGTTGGGGTTAGGGTAGGAGTTGGGGATGGGATTAAGGTAGGAGTTAAGGTTGGGGTTATGGTAGGAGTTAGGGTTGAGGTTAGGGTAGGAATTAGGAGTTATGATTACGTCGGGAATTAATGCTACTTTTATAATAACTATACTATTTGAAAATATTCAAGATGACTATTTAGCGCCAACATCACCTGTTTTTGACCATCGGAAGCAAACTCACAGCTTTTTCGTCCATCAAGAATTCTATCAGACATGTGTCTATGAATATGCAATTAATAATGAAAGTAACATTTATCAGTTCTCTATATAAATTAGGCTTATCGAAAGGCATTCAAAACAAACGTATTAATCGCTTTCAAAGATCTTTTTTTTCCCGTTGCATGCCTCGTTCTCGGTTTGCATAGATATTGGTTCTCACAATATGGTTATACGAAACAGATGAGAAATGTTACACTTACGGACAAAAAAAGACCGCACCAGCCAGAAGAATGAGATAGACCTTTGGCTTGCCTAGAGTATTGCACCCTGGCTACGTGTTGAATACTAGGGAAGACTCTAGCCTCAAAAGGTAACCAATTTAAGAGAAGGAAAGGTAACGAAATATAACTCCCGACTATTTTCCAAAGAAGTCTTGGCAATTTACAGAAAATAAAGAGAGCATCTGGCGGGTCATGATCGCCCAAGCCCTGAGGGACATGGGATAGAGAACTATGGTGAAGGCACCGGGAAAACACACCATTTCTTTTCCAAATTAGTCTTGGCAAGTCGAAAAAAAAAAAAAGAAAATAAGATGTTAGAGAGCCTTGGCCGCTTACATCCTGAAGCCATGTGGCATTTTAAAGTATTCTGATAGAATTTCCACTCTTCAGTTCTCTTTCGACGTCGTAACACCGCCTGTGTAAGCGATTAAATAATGTTGCAATATGTTTCAGGTACGTGGAATTGCCCTTTGCAAGAAGATACCATTTTTTTAAAACTATTTCACCTCAAGTAAGGCAGTAATACCAGAAGGTCGCAATTGGGTTACAGCGAATGAAAGTGAATGAAAAGAGAAGAAGTAAAGAAAAGACAATAACAGAATACGTTTCAAGAAGTCAGAATATGGCGCTTGACCGTGCATTTAAAATTTTGAAAGTTGTAGTTATCAGGGAAGCAAGAAATCGGAAGGGAGTTCCACAAGTGAGAAGTGCGAGAAAAGAAACTTAGAATAGAAATTGCGGTTGCATTTAGCTAGTTCAACAGTAAAACGGAGTGAGACCGACTTGCCAATCTAGTAACACGCTTATCAGCCGTGAAAATATTTGTAGAAAAGGCAGAGGGAAGCCACGTTACGTCGATGAGAAAGTGACTGAAGTTGAGGTGCCCGCTGAGGATCGATTCCATTACAGACACTTCTTTGAATTTTGTCAAGAATCTCGAGATATACAGCAAAGTCACCCTACTATATATGGAAGCAGTATTCAGTTCACGGATGAATGGTAGATTTATAAATGTGGAAGATGGTTTCCGACGAGAAAAACTGTTTGGCACGACACAGTGAACTAATTTTCTTAGCAGTAGACGTAGCAGTATATTCAAAATAGTTTCTACATTTCATATCAGTGGAAAATGTGAGTCCAAGAAAGATTAGTTCAATTCCAGAATGTATTCGCCAGTGACATATAGACCAAACCCATACGTGCCATAGGTTACAATCTCGCTCCTCTTTGGTGTTTGTGGATGGATCTTTTAAGAGCGTTATATACTACCAGAATTGTGTTCAACCCATTCAGTTGCCATTTCTGCGAGTGTTAATGGAAAGATTTGCCGTTTCCTTATGAAGAGCTTGTGAACGACTCCTGCTGAAAACAACGGTTCTCGTTCGATCAGTGAAGTCTCAAACCAGTGAGCACTTAGATGGGGGAATACTTGGTAACACCTGGTACTGTAAACGGCTTACAATCCGAAATAAGTTCTGGCTTTAAATAACCCACAAAGGGTTGATAAGCCGTAAAAAAACAAACTAATCAATCAATCCTTATAAGGAAGCATTCACTTAGCGATAGTGTTGTTTGAAATTTATAAGATCTTTCTCTTAAAACAGTTTTTTAAGAGAATAGATTTATGAAGTTTGTTCTTTCTTGTATCGATGGGAGTTTCCTACTTAACATTTTGTTTGATGTAGCGTGAGAAGATAACACTGTCTTTATTTTATTTTCTTGTTGCATACACTAGCCGTTTTTTTTTGTTGTTGTTGCTGTTGGAAGTTTTCAAATAATGTACATACTCGGCAAGATGTTCGACAACTTGTTTAGACGATATGCCCCCTACTGAAAATATATGGTTCATGATGGGACGACGCATGGCTCGTTCAGTTAGCCCATCCACATTTCTTTCTACATTAAGTCAAATGGAGTAAAAAAACCGTTGAATAATGCTTCGCAGGATGAAATTCGCCATTTGTAGTATAGCACGAATGTAAGAATAGAGGCCTTTGTTAATACCTAGGAATGATACGGGATATTACGCCGGAGTCAAATTTTACATCGGACCATCCATTGAAACTGGGTGTAAAGGGTTACCTGGGGTTTAATTTCGGCCACTGAATGCAGAAGTATGTGACTTCACACCTGCATCCGGTATTGCAAGCGTAAGAACAGGTATGCTGGACAGATGGCTATATAAACATCCCTCCCTTGAGATGTTTTGAGCAGTCTCTCACACATTGGAGAATATAGGGTCCACGAATTACGTTAGAGCTCTAATGAAGGCGCTTCAGAAACACACTGACTGGGGGTATGCATATGAAGCTATTGGGAGGTATTGGAGTAAATAAAATGTTAAGTAATGAAAATTCAAGCATCGTGTTATCATTTTATCAACTCACTATAAATATAAATTGTATTAATATGGCGTTTTTAGTACTTATGAGACATTCATTTTGCCAGCTTTGGCGGGAGTGGTGATCTATACATAGAATAAATTACTGTAATACATCCATATTAATTTTCGTTTAATCTTATGTAATTTGAATTATATTTCGGGGTTTGAAAATCTTATTACTCTGCAGTGTATTTAGCAACTCGAAATATTAGCTCTCGGCATAGATAATATGACTGGAGGCTTAAGTATCTATGGAATCGCATCACGGATCATAACGTGCATCAAACTGGGAGTTAGGATTTTTGGCCATCGACAAAACTACAGATTTTCCCGCTGGGTAAAGTGTAAAGATAATATTTTTGTTACATGAGATGGTAAATGTAAATCATGAAGGTCTCTGATACAAAGCAAACAAAACGCAATTTTAAAGAAGCTTTGAAAGAATATCGGCTAAATAATAATGACAACGATACTTCTTAAAGAACGTAGACGGCCATAGTTCTTTCTGACTCTTTTGGTTCTAAACAATTTTTTTTAATTATAATGATGATTTTTTCTGTTATAAAGCAAGGATATATAAATTCTAAAGTATTTTTGAAACAATATCGGCTAAATAATAATAACAAAGAAACTTTTTGTGGGGTGTGGACGGTCATAGCTTTTCACAAGTTCCTATCGGTTTTAGTTCTAAATAACTTTTTTTGGAATGTAATCAAGAAGTTTCCTAACAATAAGCAAAACAGACACATTCTAAAGCCGTTTTAAAATCTAGGCTAAATAATAATAACAACAAATCATCCGCTAGGTCGTAGACATTCATGTCTGTTCACAACTTCCTGGACCGTTTAGCTCCCTAAGCGATGTTTTTGAACTATATGTATCAAAGTAATAGCCGACGAAGCGAAGAAAAATTATTTCCGTTGTAGAGAAATATCGACAGGAAATAACATTATAGGGAAATGCAGTCAGCTATCAAAAAGGCGAGGCAAGGTTGATCTTGCTGGTTTATGTAGCAAATGTGCATAGTGCATTCATGGTGTGCCTCAAACTCATTATGCAGTTGTAATGGTTAAACCAACTGGTCATAGTAACCATTAGCCCACACCGAGGCGCCTATAATATTCAGTTTTTCTATTATTGAGGTCAGACGGATTGACTTTACGACTCACTACAAATGATTGATTGACTTTACGGCTAACTGCAAATGTTTAATTGACTTTACAACTCACTACAAATGATTAATTGACTTTACAACTCACTACAAATGCTTAATTGACTTTACAACTCACTACAAATGATTAATTGACTTTACAACTCACTACAAATGATTAATTGACTTTACAACTCACTACAAATGATTGATTGACTTTACGGCTAACTGCAAATGCTTAATTGACTTTACAACTCACTACAAATGATTGATTGATTTTACGGCTAACTGCAAATGATTAATTGACTTTACAACTCACTACAAATGATTAATTGACTTTACGGCTAACTGCAAATGCTTAATTGACTTTACAACTCACTACAAATGATTGATTGATTTTACGGCTAACTGCAAATGATTAATTGACTTTACAACTCACTACAAATGATTGATTGACTTTACAACTAACTACAAATGATTGATTGACTTTACAACTCACTACAAATGATTGATTGACTTTACAACTCAAAACAAATGATTGATTGACTTTACGGCTAACTGCAAATGATTAATTGACTTTACAACTCACTACAAATGATTGATTGACTTTACGGCTAACTGCAAATGATTAATTAACTTTACAACTCACTACAAATGATTGATTGATTTTACGAATCACTACAAATATGTCAACTTGAACAGACTCAACTTAACATTAAGACTTGTTTTAAAATATAAAGCAATAAAAATTACAATAAAAATGCATTGCAAATGATTTTACATTGTGTTATGGTCCGGTTCGTTGTACCACGGTGATAGTCCAAGGTAGAACTAATAAAGAAGAACTCGAAGGCGGATATGAAATAACACAGATATATTACAAACAGGAATATATACAGAGAGGTAGAAAAGTGTTAGTACGAATAATCAGATTTAGTAGTAATTGTCTGAACGCGACTCTGTTTCGAAATGCCTCTGACTCGACTGACTGACAGACTCCTGATGGACTTCACTTCACTCCAGAATTCAGACTGAACTCTAGACTTCGGACGGAACTCTGAACTCTCTGCTTCCTCTTGAGGTGCAGTATTTATTACGTATGGAATAGTCCATTATGTTATTATGGGTAAGGTCCCATAACACATTGAAAATATATTGCTAAATTATTACTATGAAAATACATTGTAAATAATTTTACTATGAAAATGCATTTGAAGTGATTCTACTTTGAAAATGCATTGGCAATGATTTTACTATGAAAATACATTGGTAAGTGATTTTACTATGAAAATACATTGAAAAGTGATTTTATTATGAAAATGCATTAAAATGGTTTTACTATGAAGATGCATTGGAAAGTGAATTTACTGTTTCATAGAAAATCACTTGGAAATAATTTAGGTTAGTTGATTTTTTCGCTTATCAACCATTCTTGGGTTTTTTAATGCTCTATTCTTTATGGAAAATGCAACTCAGTACTATTGATGATAATATTAGTAACACTAATGCCCTAATATTATGAAAATACATTGTAAATGATTTTGCTATAAAAATCCATTGCATATGATTTTTCTATTAAAATGCAATAAAAATTATTTTACTATGTAAACAAATTGCAACGGATTTTATACCAGAGCAATATTGTATTGATCGCAGATCTTCTCAATCTTTTCTGATAAAATCTAGATGTAAGGTAAACAAACGGTGACAGTTCATTTGTCCTTTCATAGGTAATTTTTGTCTTATTTTAAGTGTAGCGGAGGAGTTGGTTTAGTCCCCGACTATCTGATAAAAGGTTTTCCTTTGAAAAGGATTACTATCTCTTCCCATAACTCGAGGGAATAATGAGCGAAAAACAAAATAAACTAAATAACCCATGAGTTTCTTCTTTTAGTCAAAATGTGACGACGGCAGGGACAAAACCAGAAGGTCTTTAGTGAGGAAACAGAACACAAATTGTCTGAGACGGATACAAATATAGAGGGCCGATTTCTTTTCGAAGGTGAATTGGGATAGCCAAAGATGCATTCTAAAAGCTAAGCAAAGTATTAAGAGACAGAAATAAAAAAAAATTGTTAGAAACAAAGAAAAGAGTACTGAAATGTTAACGATACCTATCCACCTATATGTCAGTGAATGCTGGACAATCTGCTCAAATATGAAGACTTGAAGCAACAGAAATGTGGTTCTACAGGAGGATGCTGAGGATATAATGGACCGAACATGTGAGTAACGACGAAGTTTTTGAGAAAATGGAAACGAAAAGGAAACATATTTAAGATCAGAAAGAGACACCTGAAATATCTAAGGGCCAAAATGAGGAAAGAGAGTTTGGAAAATCTGATACTCACAGGATCGATTGAAGGCAAGAGGGACAGAGGAAAACAACACGTAACATAGTGAGCTTGAGTAAATGGATGGCGGAACAGGGTTTAGGAAAAATAAAAAAATATTAAGGGCTTCGAAGGACAGGAAATTGTGGAGAGTCATGATCGCCTACGCCCTGAAAGGACAAGGCACATAAAGAAGTTGTTAACTGCTCTGACGATTGACAAGTGCAAACATGAACAAGCTCAAGCACAAAACCGACGAACATCGATGTAAAGAAAGTTACCAATTGGTGTGTAGAATGGTGTAAATCGCCTAGTGTTATCAAAAACACTGTTAAACTGAACTTATAAAATTTTAACTTCTTTTAATTTCTTCTCTTTCTCAATCTATCTATCTATCTATCTATCTATCTATCTATCTATCTATCTATCTATCTATATATATATATCAATCTGTTCGTATCTACATAATTATCTTTTTATCTCAGTCTCTTCATATCTATCCAAGTTCTCCACCGCCTTAACCAGTTTATCCACTGTGCCATGAGTCCTCAAGGACACATGACACAGTGGATAAAGGCGTTAGTTAGATCCAGTGACAAGACGCAAAGAGGGTGAGTTCAATACCTGGTTAAGGCGGCGGAGAACTTTGAGAGGGAAATTAACAGGAGATAACTGATAACTGACATTCATTAGACATGGCAGTGGAACTAGAACAGTCTACCACTTTGAGCGAAATAAAGGGTTCATTTCGACATTCCAACCATCTGAAGAAGGCCGAAGCGTACAACGGCAGAAACGTTGTAATAGATATGGCGACAAAGATGAGGACAATAGTCCAAATAATGTAAATAGTGTACATAATACCTTATCTCAAAAATATAGACAGACATTTAAATATCTGGCAGAGGATGGAGAATGTGGCAATCCATAAGCACATTAGATTAGCGAAACAAGGAAAATAATGCTGAAATATGGTGTAATATGAATATTCTTGTATGGCTCTGAACTTTGGAGAGTCTTCTCACAGACGAAGAGAAAACTGCAAGCAGCAGCAATGTTGTTCTACAGAAGGTTGCAACGAAAAAATCTTAAGGAAAATGGAAACAAAAAGGATACTTTAAATCAGAAAGAGCTGACATGTCTTAGTCATATAATGAGGAAGGAGGGCTCGGAGAATTTGACACTCTCAGGGCATATTGTTGGCAAGAACGAAAAGAGAAGGCTGCGGATAAACTACTTGACAAGCTTGTGTGAATGAGTGGATGAATGGGGGCAGTAGGTTTGCCAAAGCTACAAAGGTCTACAGGAGATTTTGCCGAGACATGATCGACTACGTCCTGAAAGGACACGACTCGGAAAAATGAAGACTACAGTTTGGCGAGGAGTTGAATAAATTTAAGGTTATCATCTTCATGTTGATGTGTAGGTTGAAATAAATAGAAATCGGTGTCTATTATTTGCATCTGTAGCTCAACTTGAATAGAAATCCAACAAAAAGCCAAATTTCAATTTACTCAGTGCCACAAGTATATGTTTTTAGTCTATCGGCCGCCTGGCATCGTAAAGTGGAATGGAAAAGGTTTACGAGCCAGAAGAGAGTCCAAAGTTTTTTCGATGGTCCGGTGTTCACCAAGAATTTGCAGCTACTTTTTTTTGATAAGAACATATGAGACGGATTTGTTCGTTTCTAAATTCAGCCATTTTGCTTATTGTCCAAAAGAAAAAAAATCGTTTCACAGATACTTGATGTGGAATCTAAAGGATTTCAAGCATTTTGTACGTTGTTTTCGAACTTTTGATGATAGCAGCAAATGTTAGATTGAGTCTTCTGCTATCGAGTTCTTTGCTGACTTAGCTTCCTACATTGGCATAGGCGCTTCAGGATGTGTTAATCGTTAGCGAGGTTAGTCTAGTTAACCGTTATTACTGAATAGTTATCTCTTTTGTTTATCTTTGTTTATCTTTGACTGTTGGTTCAGGTTATATTTTATTGGTTCGATTTCCATTTTCATTTTTTGTTTCAGTTACCTTTTCTAAGATTAATAAATTTTCGATATTTTTATTTGTTTATTTGTACTATTTCGTAACTTTCTTGATTTCTAGTATCAAATATTTACCAAGTGTTTTATATATAAAAAAAACATTAATTATTTTGAGTTTATAAAACACGTAATGTATATAATGTTTATATACGGACATTATATATGTTCCAAAGATTGTCATATCTGAAGGTAATACTGGGAACAAGCTCCAACTGTTTATGAAATGCTTCCTTGTCATGCGTCTCAAATAGCCTCTGACAAATCAGTTTCAAGCCGGAGAATGAGCGAAGGCGGAAAACGGAACGTTTAAGCAGGTTGCTTCGGATTCGACAGCTGAAGAAGGCAGTCCATGTGCGGGAAGAAAAATCCTGATTTTAAACCTCCGCTGACTTGCGGTCATATACCAAAACACTGAAAGGTCTATGGAAGTAAATCCAGGTAGAGAGCCCGGTGTGGAGCCGCGAAGGCGGTTGGCTATCAACACTGACATCTTTACGGCCACTCCTGTAGCCAAGTTGTCCCCAAATATAATGCCTTTGTATCTCGGGTTCGACAGCTGAAGAAGACAGTCCATGTAGGGGAAGGAAAATCCTGACTTACGGTCATATCCCAAAACACGGAAAGGGCTATGGAAGTAAATCCAGGTAGAAAACCCGGTGTGGAGCTCTGAAGGTAGTTGGCTGTCAACACTGAAAACTTTCTCCTGTAGCCAAGCTGTCTCCAAATGTCCTATATTCCTTTGTATATTGTCAATACGACTGAGAGGTAGTGGTGGTGGTGGGGGGGCGTGTAGTCTGGACTGCGCATGGACCCAATATATTATCACCCGGGACTGCGCCCTGCAGAAGTCACTTGTGTCTCACCATCAACTGAATTTTGACCAGTCAGAATGCTACGTTTATATCGCAAGATAAACGCTTACTACTGAATAGTGAGTTCGAACTTTACTGCTCCATACAAAATCCGGCATCAAATAACCCAGATAAAACAAGCCAAAATGAATAATTGAGGTGCTTTGACATGTGTAGTAGCGATCTGTTTGATCATTACTACTGAGTACGATCCTCACTGGATGCCTCATTCGATATTAAATAATCCAGCAAGACGTGTTGTAAAACCAACCAACCAGTGAACTGGTATATTTGGGATTTATAGCCAGGATTCTGAGTTCATGGCTGGGATCTGCTGTAATCTTTTCAATTCCGGTAATATAATCACTCAGAGTTTTTTTTTGTCTGTGGGGGAATGAGGATTCTTATCCGATGATCGAAATCCATGTATTTTGTCCCTGACATCAACTAGTTTCCCTATTATCGTCTGTCACGAGCGACAGGATTTGCATGAAGTTCGATGGCAGTTTATCTAATCCCAACCGTCTGGGGATGGCACAAGACATGCTCTGTTGACCTAGAGACCACTTCATAGTTCGAAATAGCTGGGTCATTGGTATATGTTAAACGTTTCTCTGACTCCCTGGTCCACCAGAGCAAATTGGAAGCTATATAAGGCTGTGGTAGAGTTAGTTTCGCACAAGACGGTAAATTGCTGCAAAATGAATACATTAACCTAAAACCTCTAGTCATATACTTAAATAGCATCGTCAGATTAAGGTTTTCATATAGACGTAATGTATGGCGTCAAACTCGTTCTCACATATTTGAACTGTCAGTTGTATACAACCGCTTTCTCAGTATAATCGTTAAAATAGCTTCAAATGGCCTCGAACCTTGCAGAATGACTCTACAAAATAATAAACAAAGATCTGTACCAAATAACAGAATCTACATCACAAGAGTCATTTCAAGAGCAGCAACAACTAAAATGGATACCATATTTAACTCAAAGAAAAAATAATTGCATAATCAAGATGCTGATGTTCCATCCTACTTCAAATAGAAGGTTAAGGCGGACCTTCCCATCAACAATGGAAGGATCAATAACAGTTACTGGACATGAGCAATCTATTTTCTTGATAAATGGGAACAACAGCAATTAAGAGATGGTTCCACGCTTCTTAAAAGGTCCCTCTCAGAGGCTTTGCTGCCGGATGTAGTTTATCGTCACACCAAGGACCAATCGACAATAGCATTGGCTTCTCAGCCAATGAATGTTGAATGTTTCTTTATAATTAAAAAGCTAATATTACCTTTACTATTTCGATTTTGGTATATAGCGTATCATACGTATTTGTATCCGGAACATTTTACAGTAAGTCAAGCGATTTCGTCTATAATGTGTTTTAGGCGTCTTTTTTTCTTTTTTTAACTGCGCATGCGAACTCAAGATTCTAAGAAATTATCCTTCTGTCGGAAAATACAGCTAGGAGCATCAAAAACCAATTTCTTTTCTATTAGCTAGCTTATACGGAAATAGATGGATTTCAAGAGTGGCTTCCATTGGTGAAACAGCTGGAGATGACATGACGGACAGTGGTTTGTGGTTGATTTATAGGCTGATTTAAAACTGCCTTTTTCTTCAAATTCTGCCCCACGTATCGAGATTAATGTTAGCAATTTGACTGATTCCTCTCGCACGTTTGAATTGACTTGTTGAAGCCGGGCATTTTGGCAATTATTATTTAAGCATTAATGGTTGACTTCGAAAGAGAAAAGTGTGTACTGGTAATGTAACTGTTAGCGGCTCGGAAACAGAAATCGGTGGCTAGAGTTCAAATCCAGGCTGAGTAGAATTTCGCACTTATATCCTTGGGAAAATTGGGAATCCATATCTTTCCACTGTAGCTATGGTTTAAATAGCAGAGCAGACTGGCCTCTTTAAGTTTGGATGGTAACCAGTTTAGCAAATGTATTTCAAAGTCGATTACTTTGCTAAATGGAAAGCTCTTCAATATTGGTTGTCAGTCTATCTAGAGATGGTGACGCAACAAAAACACCCTTCCCGAGTAACCTGCGTCACTTGGTTGGCAACCAGTTTAGGAAAATGAATTAAAAGCCGATATCTTAGAGATGGTGTATACATAAAACCATCGATCCCCCAGTAGCCTGGGCCATTTGTGTCGATGTGTGCCAATTGTGAGTAAGAAGCAATTCAAACTTTAGTATCTGTCTACATTTCTGATATGAGGTATTATGTAAACTATTTACATTATTCGGACTATTGTCCTCATCTTTGTTGCCATATTTATCACAACGTTTCGGTCGATGTACGCTCCGGCCTTCTGCAGGTTGTTGGAATGTCGAACTGAACGCTTTATTTCGCTCGCTGGGTTCCACGTGCCATATCAAATGGATGTCAATTATCGGTTATCTTCCGCTAGGGGAATTAACAGCGAGCGAAACAAAGGGTTCAGTTCAACATTCCAACTACCTGAAGTAGGCCGGAGCGTACCTTGGCCGAAACGTTGTGATAAATATGGCAACAAAGATGAGGACAATAGTCCGAATAATGTAAATATAATTCAATCTGACTTGAGATGGCGACTCACTAAAAACACCCAGCCCCAGCAGCCTGGGCCATTTTTGAGGATATCTGCTAATGTGGTGTTGAATCGCTTCAAGCTTTGTTGGTAATCTATGTAAGCCTGGGTCACTTGTGAGGATGTGTGCTAAAGGGGAGGTATGATGTTATTTTACCTTTTTTGGTAATCTATCTAGAGATAGTGAATAGAGATGTGTCACATTTTCAGTCTTCTGTTATAACAGATAATCTAGATAAATTAATTGCTTAATTTTAAAATTACCGAATTTGTAGTTAGCAATGATTACTATGTCTTCTTATAATTGATGTTTATTCTCTCCTTCCTTTAAACCTTTGTCTAGGAGTTTCAGCAGATTTATCTCCCGTGTCTGTTTTTAAAACGTATAATTTTTGGAGCTTTGTCACGGCCAAGCAAATGTTCAAATCATTTTTCAGTTGTCTTACAGTACTTTATTTCGCTCACTGGGGTAGATTGTGCTATGTGTCCTTAAGGACACATGGCACAAAGAGCTGTAAGTTCAATATCTGGCTAAGGCAGTGGAGAACTCAGAGAGGTGAATTGACAGGAGATAACTGACATCGATTAGACGTGGCACGTGGAACTAGAACAGTCTACTTCAGCGAGAGAAATAAAGGGTTCAGTTCGACATTCCAACCACCTGAAGAAGGCCGGAGCGTACAGTGGCCTAAACGTTATGATAAGTATGGCAACAAAGATGAGGACAATAGTCCGAATAATGTAAATAGTGTTCTTCCGACTACATTCACAGAGTTTAGTTATTTAAAGAAAATATATTGTTAAAATTATTTGTGCCAATTTCCACTGCGAATTCTAGCTTTTAAAATATTTTCTAATATATGGAATTGTATGTACTTATCTCCACCTTTATATAATCGTATTCAAGTTCTTTAATCTATTTGTTATAGTTATTTGCGTTCAATAGTGAAATTGATTTCTCATGCAATTTAATTGTCACGGGTTTCTTATGCATCAACGACTTTACATTTTACAGGCGATCGGACCCAGAGCTTTCTCCTGTCACAGTGAACGGTTTCAATCTTAATGAGGCGTCACGCTTTGAGCGTTTATTGGGACTCAGGTTCAATCCAGACCCCAGGTGTAGATAAATCACGGTAGAGGGTTACCGAATGATGCTGCTAACAAAGTTATTTCAGTGTCTCGTGTCAGACAATTCATCTCACCAAAATCTGTATTGCACGTTTATGAGTGTAACATTCGTCCATTCATTGAATCTTGTTGCCATATCTGGTTAAGGGCTTCTGATATGTACCTAGAGATTCATGATAATTCATGTTTGAGCTTTACCATGAATCTGCAGTGTTATCGGTCCTGTCCTGGCATCTCGTCTTCAATCACTTTCAAGTTGTTTTAACGTAGTTTTCCTGTGACTTTTCTATAAATATTTTCTAAGCATTTTTTTTTTCTGATGAACTCTTCTCTTTGGCATCTCGACTTCATGAATTTAAGAATAGGACTAGATTGGCAGCTAGGTCCCATCATTTACTGTTGAAATCAATTTATTCTTCATTTAGAATAAACAATTATACCCCCAACGTTTGTACATGTGCTTCCAACCTTGACAGAGTTCGAAATCGTTCACGCAGTCTTTGCAGAGGGTGACTTATTTTCCGCTCTACAGCCTCTTACCCACAAAGGAAACGTTGCTAGCCTATTGCTATTCTAGCCCTATTGCCATGGCAACTATTTAGATGAGCTACACTCTTTTGTTCCACCAGTTCAGATAGGAATCTCTCCGCAATGATCACGGAATCGAATCATCCAAGCCCAACTCCGGTGTAATTGATACCTTGCTAAAGATGCTGGGAGAATGTTCGACTTACTCTACCCCTCCCGGAAGAACCTCACTCCTTTTGCCTTGCGTTAGATTTACAGGAGTAGGTTAGACCAAAAATGTAACATTGGAGTCTGTCTGAAACTGAGATGCCAAGTCTTCACTTTTTAGCCTTGAATAATCTGCAATGTTATCAGTTCTGACCTGACATTTCGGCTTCAATCGCTTTCTCGCTGCTGTAACGTAGCTTCATTGTTTCATCTATAAATATTTTCATTCCATTTCTCTATGTTTCTGATGAGCTCTTTCGTACCTCGGCTTCATGAATTTAAGCGTAGGACTAACTAGATTGGCAGTTAGGTCTTATCATTTTACTGATGAATCAGTTTTTTCTTCATTTAGGATGAATAATTATCCCCCAATGTTTGTGCATATGCTTCCGAAAAAGTTCCCACTGGCAAAATATTTCCTTTTTTAACTGAGTTATCAAAAACAACAGTAGAAAACCGGAATTGGTTTAACAAAAAGTTTTTTTATCTTTTGGTACAGGGAAGCATGATGTAGAATAGAAACTAGGGAAGAAAGTGTTTAGTCGTGAATGACTGTTTCCAGCCAAGGCTACTGCTCCTCCTGCTACTCCTCTTGATGTAGGAGTATTTTTATGTCTTTCGTCCGACGGCCGAGTCCAAACTTGTAGGGAAATATTCTCCCCTACTACACTTTTTATATAAAAAAAAAAAAAAAAAACACAAAGAAACTGCTACGCTATCGCTAATGCTATGCCAAATATTTTGATGAGTGACACTCTTTAATTCCAACTATTTAGTCTATGGGGACCAGTCTATTTAAGTAGTGCCAATTTCTACAGCGAATCATAACTTTTAAAATATTAATATTTATAATATATGGAATCGTATGTTATTATCTCCAATTTTATGTAAATGAATTCAAGTCCATTAAGCTATTTGTTACAGTCATTTGCATCTAAAACTGCAATTGATTTCTTATCATGCAATTTAATTGCCATAGGTTTTTTATGCATCAGCAACTTTACATTTTACAGACAATAGGACACCGAGATTTCTTCTGTCACAATGAACGGTTTCACTCTCAATTGGATACTATACTTTGAGTGTTTGTCAGGGCTTGAGTTCAATCCGAACCTCAGGTGATACATAGAATATTTTGCTAAAGATGTGAGAAAAATGCTTGTTTTTTTTTTCTATCGATATAGAAAGAAACACTCCTTCTGTGATGCTGTATCTTTACAAGAGTCAGACTAGAAGAAAAGTGGAGAATTGGTGTAATGCCTGAGCCTGAGTTGCCCAAACATCATTTTCCAACCTTGATAGAGTTAAATATCGTTTAAGCGGAATGACTAATTTATTACTCAACAGCGTCTTTTACAGAGACCGGGCCTTGTAAGCTTATCACTACACTGTCGCTAGTGCAATGACAAATGTTCAGAGAATCTATAACCTTTAGCTCCACCATCTCAGACTTCTATAGCTAGGACTCGCTATGCTACTCCCATGGAGTCGTGTCATCCACGTTTCTTCCGTGTACCAATTGCAAGACGGCTTTTCCCTAGCACTCTTACATGGGGAAAAAATCCTACGTGGATGCCTTTCTCAACACTACAATCTTAACCTACTCAAATCAAGGGTCAATCGCTATCTAGCCTCCCTATTCTCTTGGTATTGGGTGACCTTTAGTAAAAGCAAAATACTATTCTATGCGGATGTCCGATAAACGTCCTGTTTTAATCACTTCATGCAAATGAAAAAAAAATCCTACTTGGATGCCTTTCTCAACACTATAATCTTAACCTTCTCAAATCAAGGGTCATTCGCTATCTAGCCTCCCTATTCTCATAATCGTGAATTCCTTTTATCTCCGCTCGCGTTCATATCGTGCATTCAGTAACTCTCTACCCCGAGTGGCTCTAGGAACTGGGTGAAATTTAGTAAAAGCAACATACTCTGTCTGATAAACTTCCTATTTTAATCACTTCGTGCAGTTTTTATTTTCGATTTTTTAAAAACAATATTTTCAGATCAGTAAACCTTTATTTATTTTAAGCTATTTATTATTATTAACTCAGCAGACATTAGAACAAAACTGGCAAAAAACGCGCGCTAAAAGATATGTCAAAGAGAACCAGGAAAGCAGGAATAATCGAAACATTGGATTCGAAATGCTTTTAAGACAATGGAAGAGGTACATTGTACACAGAGTTGTACACAAATACAGTTACCATCTGCCAATGTATTTTGATTTTTTATCTAAAACCTCTAAAGACTTGGAATTGATTGCCAAAAGAGGGTAAATGCTTCGCTTACACTATACCCGATGAATAAAAATAATACGTTCGTATGTTTACATGATAGGGCAGTAGCTGGATTTTTAATGGACGTCCTCTCGTCGATTTATACTGGCTTTGAGGAAAATATTTCTCGAAAGTTATGTCATCAATTGAATATTCTAAATACTCGAATTAAATCAAGTCTAACGCCTTCAGTTTCAAATGAGAAAACGTGGAGAGCCTCTCACTGCTCTATCGCTACTATCGGAAAGTGTTCGCACAAACACTTGTTTCCAACTAAGTTTCACGAAAAGGACACGGCATGTCACTCACATAGTAGAAAAAAAACTCACGTCCCCTCTGTATTCCATCGGTAAGAAGTTTCAGCCGAACAGCTTTTTCCGATGGACCATGGTTCTGTGGAACTGACTCCCAAAAGGATGTTTCCATGATCGCTACAATCTTAACCAGTTCAAGTTTAGGGCTAACCGTTACCTTCATCTCGTATATCTACAAACTACCCCCTAATGTATTTTTTTGTTACCTCGAGTGGCCTCATGGCCTTGTATACGGTGAACCTTACTGTGAAAAAAAAAAAAAAAGAAAAAAGAAAAGAAAAAATGAATAGAAAAAGCCAAGGCTTGTAAGTCAATGCGAATGAAGTATTTTTTATTTTCAGGAATCATTTTGGTAAAGTTAATTAATTAATAATCACTGTTACCTTTTTAATCTGAAAGTATCTGCAACGGAATTTCCTGATCTTGGATTAAAAGAAGTCGAAACAGTAATATTTTTATAATCCGTCTTTATTATTAACATCTTCAGAACATAGACGTTAATGGCTCACCCAATTTTCCTATCAATTGTAGTTCAAGAGCAACGTTTTAAGCTGGCCACCTAACTCCCCATATTGAAATCCCTTTGATTATTATGTGTAGGGCGAGAGACCAACAAAATTATTTTTGACACCAAAGATGAACTGAAGGTAAGGATTATGGCAACATTCATCTACTTAAACAAGGAGACTATCCAGAAGAATTGCAGAAGATTCCGAGGTCGTTTGGTGGCAGAAGTTGAAGCCAATGTCGATTTAATTGAAAAAAAATTTCTCTTTAGTATTTTAAGATATTTTTGTGTAATTTTAGTAAATATATCTGCTAAAATGAAATGTCAGTGTTATTTTCATTTTTGCGTAATTTAGACGACAATTTATCGATGGCGCCCAGTATATTATTTTAATCATTATTATAGTGGATATTAGTATTTGACATAGACCCTCCAATTTTTTAATATCTGTCTATATCTCTGAGATGAGGTATTATGATTATTTACATTATTCACCTTATTCGGACTGTTATCCTTATTTTCATTGTCATAATCACAAAGTTTTCGGCCATTGTACGCTGCAGCCTTGATTGGAATTTAGAACCGAAAGATTTATTTCGTCCACCGGGGTAGATTGTGCTAGTTCCACGTGCATAACGCTTCCGGATGCCTTAACTCAACTCACCAAATTTTTTGGTTCACCACTGCTGTAGCCAGGTATTGAACTCATAATTCTTTGGATCTAGTCACTGGATCTAACCAACGCCTTTATCCACTAGGCCATGTGTCCTTGTGGTAGTAACTGAGAAATTAGGAAGAAGCATGACACGTGGAACGTGAACAATTTACCCCGGTAGACGAAATAAAAGGTTCGGTTCGAAATTCCAATCATCTGAAGAAGGTCGGGGCGTACAACGGCCGAAACGTTGTGGATATGGCAATGAAGATGAGAATAATAGTCCGAATAGTGTAAATAACGTTTGTCATCTTAACAACCCACTTTAGTATTGTCCTGTTATCTATTGAAACAAACTCGCTACGTAGTTTATTTACTGTTTTCGCTGCTTCTCTTGCCTTCCTTATGCCTCGTGTGTGCAAAATTTTCCAAACGTTCTTTTCTCATTAAGTGTACCGGAAAATTTAATCATCATCTGAATGACCTCTTTGTGCCTTCCAGGAGAGTTGTTGCAGTTTTTTGTGTATATGTGTACTAGTGAGCCAGTCAAAATGAGCTGACTCATTTTATAGTTCACCAATAAAAGGGTTAACCAATCAGAAAGCTCAAAATATTCAATGCGACGTGTATAAAGGCAGCCATTTTTTTCCTCCCAAATTATCCTCACTGCCAACCTGATATCGAAGACTTAAAGAATTACTTAACAACCGCTACTTTCCCTGAATCTTCACTGCCGACCTCTGATATTGAACAGATTACGGACTTCACTGGCTTCCATATTCAGAGACTATGGCAAACATGGTCAACAACAGTGACTTATCGCATATTCCCGAGTTAACGTTCTTTGCTGACATGAAATAGAAAAATTAAATTGAATTAATTGCGAGCTATGCCACTCGGAATGATGGTCCACTATGTCTTTCTAGATAATTTTTCTCCCCAAAATTTATCTTGCATATTTATAAGTCTACTATTTGTCCTTGCTTCGAATATTGCTATCACATATGGTCTGGTGATCCTGCTATATAATTCGAGATTCTTGATAAAATCCAAAGAGGAAGCTGCAATGTTATTAATCCTGACCTGGCACCTCGGCTTCAGTCCCTTTTCCAACGCCGTAATGTAGCTACTCTGTGCCTTTTCTAAAAATAATGATAATTGTTCTGATGAGCTTTACTCCCTGGTGCCCAGACTTTATGAATTTAAGCACAGTACTAGATTGGCGGCAAGGTCATTATTATTTTAAAGCTGAGCTGGCTAGATGTAGCCGTAAGTTCTATGCTAAGTTTCTTTTCTCGCACTTCTCGCTTGTGAAACTCTCTTTTGCTTTTTTACTTTGCAGCCAATTTTGATCTTCAAAAAAGTATAGGCTATGACAATCGTTATCTTCTGTCTTCTTAATTCTTGTTCTTTTATTCTTCTCACTCCTTGATAATGTTTTTCTTTCTTTTTTTTTGTTATTTTTAACACCCAGTTACATCTTTTCGTCTTAGTGGCTTTATTACCTTGCTTGGAGTGAAATGATTAAAAATATTTCTGGTTTCATAATTTTCTTTTAATGCTTTTTCGATGCTCACATCTTTTCTTTCAAAGGTTTTTCTCATCCTACTGCTTAGGAACTGTTATATTAATTTAGCCACGCACGCATGAACTCTCGCAGCTATAAATAGGAGCAGGTACTGCCTTTTGAGAAGGGTCGTTTGCAGCAGTCAGTTCTGACAGTCGGACCGAACATTCTGGCTGTAACACTCTCTTTTGTATATGTTTGTATTACTGTTTCTGTCAATATATTTGTTTAAATTAATTCCTCTCTTTGTGTCTTTATTTCTGGCCCTAACAAGGCCACAGCAGAAACACATCTCTTTCGCTTACGTCTCCTCTTCACCCGTCAGGAAATGTTTCAGTATTCACTGCCATATAGAATAACAGGGATTACATTACAGGATTAGGGTTAGGGTTAAAGTTAGGACATCTACATCATATTTTCTGTCGATACTCCACAGCTAACAAACGTACATAGATGTACCTGATTGATTGTAATGTCTTAGACTGTCTCTCTTCATAACGACTATATATTCTGAACTATTTCAGCCATTTACAATCGCTCTATTTTCCTCATCTTTATTATTATTTTTTAACGATTCAGTGGTTATACTCTCTGGTTTGTCGATCCGGATAACCATCATGGAATTTTGAGATTTATTTAATTCATAACAGTATACTGCTCCCATTCCTTTCTACATGTCAAGGGATATTGCGTCTTGATCTTAATTACTACTGCTCGGTTATTGCTCGTCCTGCTTCCACAAGCTTAAGGGATTGAACTCACAATTATTATATCACCAAATTCAGAAATCAACATTTTGTAGACTAGGCCAATCTCTCATGAGACAGTCCCGAGTATATAATTTGGAACCTCTTCTGCTTGCTACTTTTGCTTGCTCCGTAGATTAAATAAGGGATTCAGTTCGAATTTACATGAAGGGTAAACGGATCGAGAGGTACCTAATGAAGGCCGGAGATAGAACAGTTAGAAAGTTTGGATAATAATAAGAAAGATGAGGACAATAGTCCGATTGTAAATAATGTTAATAATAATAACTCCCCATGCGATAAATTCAGAGAAAAATATCTTGAATGTTAGAAACGAAGCAACTGAATAACTGTGATACAGGCACTGAAATGGCTTGCGTTAAAAAAGATTAGGACGGGAGGCATTGATGCGATAATCTTTCGTAAATCGGTTAGAATCTCTTCATTTTGATCTTTAGTGCTGTCATATAGATGACAAATAATAGAGAAGATCACTATGATTCTTGAACGATTTATTTCCTCGTGATTAACTCAGAGATTCCACTTCCGTTGTCAAGGGAATTTCTTTCTATCCATTTCTAGGCATTGGATCGCTGTTCAAAAAGCAATTTTGAACCTATTATGACATATCACGTTGAAGCACCAGCTCTCGTACGATTACTGAAGTTAAATAACTTGTCTGTACCAAGATGGGTGAGCGCTTACGATTACCAAGTGATGTAAGCTTGGATATGCTGGTAGTATAAAGAGCTTATCGCCATACGACATCGAGACACCGGTTCTCGTACGATCTACGAAGTTAAGCAACATCGACCTGGCCAGTACCTAGATAAGTGACCGCTTGGGAATACCAGGTGTTGTAAGCTTGAATATGCTGGTGGCATAAATGGCTTATGTCCATATAACTTTGAAACCAAGTTTCTCGAACGATCACCGAAGTTAAGCTACGTTTAGCCCGGTCAGTATCTAAATGGGTGACCGCTTGGAAAAACCAGGTGTTTTAAGCTTCGCTATGCTGATGGTATAAATGGTTTATCGCTATAAGACGTTGAAAGCCCGGTTCTCGTACGATCAACAAAGTTAAGCTATGTCGATTCTGTTCAATACCTAGATGGGTGACCGCTTGGGAATACTAGGTGTTATAAGCTTGAATATGCTGGTGGTATAAAGGGCTTCGTACGATCAACGCTTGAATATGCTGGTAGACATAGGACGTTGAAACCCTGGTTCTCGTGCGATCGACGAAATTAAGCAGCATCAAGCCTGGTCAGTACCGAGATGGGTGATAGTTTGGGAATATCAGGTACTGTAAGCTTGGATACGCTTATGGCCATCGGATGTTGACACCTCGGATTCCCGAGTTTAAGCTACGTCGAGTATGGTTATTACCTAGATCAGTGACCGGTTGGGAATACCAAGTGTTATAAGCTTGAATATGCTGGTGGTATAAATGTCATATGGCCATATAACTTTGAAATCCCGGTTCTTGTACGATCAACAAAGTTAAGCAACGTCGAATCTGGTCAGTACCTAATTCTGTGACCGCTTGGGTATACCACGTGTTTTAAGCTTGTTGATGGTATAAATGGCTTATCGCTATAAGAAGTTGAAAACCCGTTTTTCGTACGATCAACAAAGTTAAGCAACGTCGAGACTGGTCAGTATCTAGATGGGTGAATTCTAAGTGCTGTAAACTTGGATTGCTGGGGGTATATAGTTTTTATGGCTATAGGACGTTGAAAGCCTGTTCCTCGTACGATCAACGAATTGAAGCCACGTCGAGATTGCTGGGCTTTTAGATGAATGACTGCTTGGGAATACCAAGTGCTGTAAGCGCGGATATGCTGGTGATCTAAGAGATAACAGCACGGCATTGGTAAGCCTAGAGTTGAGTTCCAATTTCATTCGGGTTCGAGAAGATATGAATTTATACCATTTCCAATGGTATTTTTGTGAATTCTTTGGGTTGGGTTAGTCTGGTTGATTTTACATGTCAACCTTTGAGTCATTGAATGTCGAATTTTGTTTGAGATGCCCAGTGTAGATCGAACTTCTCACTCATTAGTAATAGCCAATCAGACGTTCTCCATGACCATTACGCAACGCGGAGTCATTGCCCATTGATCTAGTCTTAGTTATGGACATTACCACAAGTATAGTGTAAGGATCGAACTTACTACGCGACAGTAATGGTCAACCATCGAAACTCGTGATTGTGAAGAAATTTTACGGAGAAATAGGCAAACAAAATATTTAAATGACAACCGTCACCTTCAACAATGGAAGAGGTTATACATTTTTAGGGAAATATTTTCCCTAGAAATATATAACCTCTTTCAGAAATATATAACATCTTTTGCTAAAAAAAAAAACTAACAAAGAAGCATATTAGATTACGCAACGATGAAAAACGAACCAGAAAAAAACATGGGCGTGAATCACAGAAGACGATGTTGAATGTTCATTGAAAAATGCACACAAATGGAAATCTCCAGGAATAGATAAAATTCCTAACCTTTGGCTCTATTATGTAAATACAGCACACAAAAAACCGAGCCAAAGAACTCTAACAAATGATCAATATTCCTACAAGATAATCGGCATGGGTAACCAAAAGAATTGCCTACCTTCTCCATAAGAATCTTGACAAATATCCCCCAAATCTACTTACATGTCTTCCTACTACTTAAAAACTATTGAAATCTATTTAGACATATTTCTTCTTAGGAAAAAAATGAGATATTCCCTCTTGAACAAAAAGGGTGCAAACGTGGCTCTTACGGATGTAAAATCCAATTTTATTTCCATCATTTCACCACAAGCAAGGCGGAATACCACTAATACGCAGGGATTAAAGAGAGTGAAAGTGAGAGAAAAGACTGGGTATAGAGGGAATTGAGGAAAGGATAAAAGATGTCATGAAAATATTTGTAGAAAAGACAGAGGGAATCCACATCACGTCTGTGAGAAAGTGACTGAAGTGACTGTTTAGGATCGATTATATTGCAGATCCTTCTCTCGATTTTGTCAAGAACCTCGAGATGAATTGCAGATATGGTAACAGTATTCAATGTACGGACGAATGGTAGATTTATAAATGTGCAAGATGCACTCTGAAGAGAAAAACCTTCTAACACGACACAGTGAATCACATTTCCTTACAGTAGGTGCAGCTATTGATTCGATGTAGTTGTTTCACTTCAAGTCATTTGAAAAGGTGAGGCCAAGAAGATGCAATGAGATGCTGTCCTGGAGTTAAGTATCAGATGGCGAACGGTAGTTAAATGAGAACAGTTTAGTTTTGGAGGTATTCAAATTTACAAGCCATTTCCTCCTCAGTTAACCACTGATAGGAGGCTCTCAGTCAAGTTAATTTTATCAGCTCTGACGGATTTGCTATTGAGACAGGAGTAATCGGTAGTGTCATCTACATAAATGCCTTCTTGGGAACTGATGACATCAGGAAGGTCCCTGATGAAGATCAGAAACAACATAGAGACCGGGATAGACCCTTGGGAGACACCGGCGTTCATGTGAAAGGATCTGGAAGCGAGTCCGTTCAGAACAAACTTAATTTCACGATTTGATAGGAATGGTTGGATTAAATCAAACAATCGTCCTGTAATACCTTAGCCCTGAAGCTTACGTACAAGACCAGAATGCCAATCCCTGTCAAACGCCTTTGAGATATTTCGAGTCACAGCTCGAGCTTCACCGTTATTATCAAGAGCTAGATATACATATTCAGTGATAGCTGTAAGCACGTTAACGGTAGATCTGACAAAACGAAAGCCATATTGTTTGTCAGAGAGTAAGTCGTGAGAGGTAAGATGCCTGACCACTTCAGTATTGATTAAAGCCTCGATTACTTTGCCGAAAAGCGACAGGAGCCTAATAGGGCAATAGAGGAGTCAGAAGTTTTTCCAGAGTTCTTAAAAGCAGAAACTACAGAGAAGGACTTCCAACAAGTTAGAAAGCGGCGAGGCAATAGTTGTTGAGTTTGGAGAGAACTGGAACTAGCTTGGGAGCATAGGACAACGATTGGTATCCCGTCACTTTCACTTGCCTTATGGGAGTCTAATTTGGAAATGATGTCCAAGACCAGTGACGGGATTATATGCTAATCGTTCAATAGAGCCTCAGTTCTAAGGGGAAAATCCGGTGTGGGTACTGCAAATGAGTCGAGTGTTGAGTTGGAAGAAAATTTCCGAGCAAGGTAGTCAACCTCATCAGCTGTAGATGTCAGGACTTCGAATTGATTGAATAAAGAAGGAATTGATGAGTTGCTGTTGTTCAGAAGACTCTTGCAGGTCCGTCAATAAACTCTAGACCCGAACTTGCTAGATGTTATACACTGTTTCATTCTATAAGCAAACAGTAACTTTGGTTCTTTGAGGACACGCTTGCACTCGTTATCAGCAGAGACAAAGTGTCGTCTGTTGCAATCAGACGTATCGCTCTGGTAGAGCCGGAAGCTTATTAATAGGATGATCTTGGAAAATTGCTTCAATACAAAGAAAAATCTCATTACTGCCTGGATAAATTACGGTAAATCATTGAAAAGCGTACCACATTTGTGGATCTTACAATATTTAAATACATACACGGTATAACCCGTCGTCATCAATTTCATCAAAGTATGTCTATATTGAAAACAACGCTTCACTTCAATATTATAAGTCTGGTGAAATAAACATCAATAGAGGAATATTTCAAGGTGACTTTTTGTCACCCTTACAATTTTGTATATCCCTAATAGTATTAACCAGCGAACTTAACAGGACGGAATATTGCTATAGGATATCTAACAAAAAAAGCCATCTATTTTACAAGGATGACTTAAAGCTGTATGCTAGGAATGACAGTGAGTTGGAAGGTCTCCTGAAAACTGTAATGTTTCAGTGATGATATTGGAATGGAATTCGATTTGGATAAATGTGCTAAAGCTACAATTTTACGAGGATCACTACAACAAACCTCCTCTATTAGCTTAGACGCTGAGGCAACAATCAAAGAGTTGGAGCATGAAGAAGTTTAAGTATCTCGGTGTAAATCAGAGTGAAGGAATTCGTCATAAAAATTAAAGAAATAGTGCGAAAAGTGCACTATAGAAGGGTGCGGCCGATATTAAGAACTATGTTGAATTCTCAAAATAGAATTATGAACTCTAAAAGATATCAAAGGAATGGATTTTAAGACAAGAAAGCTTCTTTCTAAGCCTAACATGCATCACCCAAAGGCTGATGCAAACCCTCTATCCATACCCCGTAAAGAAGGCGGAAGATGTCTTATTCAGCTAGAATTGTCTTACATGACAACAATTATTTGCCTACTAACATACATAGAAACAACAAAGGACTGGGTGATTCAATTAGCTAAATACGAAAACAGAAATAAAAAAAATATTCAATCATGGAAGAAGGTTGTAAATACAAACGAGATTTATAATTACTAGATTCTGTAGAAAACCAAAACAGAATCCAAAATCAAACTGTTACAGCAAAATCTATTAAAAAGAAATCCAAGAATAAAGCTCTTGAATAGACGAAACAACACTGGTAAGACAAACGGCTGCATTATCCAGAACGAGGCTAATAAAGCCGATGTTGATAAAGTTGACACCCAAGGATGGTTACAAGAATTTGGATTAAAGGCTGAAACGGAACGCTCTTTCTTACAGCGTAAGACCAGAGTTTTTCACCAGAAACTTTAAGACGAATATCGTACATAATAGTGTGGATCCAAAATGCAGGTTCTGTGACAAATATCAGGAAACCATAGGCTATCAAATCTCAGGATGTTCTTTACTTGCGCCAAATGAAAATAAAAGCCGTCATGATAGAGTAGAGCAATATTTACACTGGACAATGTGCAAACACTTTGGCAAAGATGTTAACAAACACTGGTATGAATATCAAGCAGCATCGGTTGCAGAAATAGAAGAAATCACAATTCTATGGGATTACACCATCTTTACAGACAGGAAGATTGGATCAAATATGGCGTATATAATTGCCAAAAACCGAAAAGAAAAATGTTGCTTACTAATTGATATAACATAACCAGCGGCCTGTAACATAGCAATTGAATAATTTGAAAAACTATTGAAGTATAAAGACCTGGAAATCGAAATAGAAAAAATGTGGAAATTGAAAACAAGAATAGTACCAGTCATAGGAGGTGTTGTAGAATAGTTTTCACAATGGAGGTTTGTATTTCACTAAGTCGGTCCTAAAAGGGTCCGACGTACAAAACGCTAGGAACTTGAAATAATAGTTAATGACGCAGCAATCTAGTTGTGGGGCTCATACTTTAATGTCCGACATCGACTGACTCACACAACTCACTAAGCTTCACTGGCGACTATTATTACTACTCTCTGTGGGAGAGTCTATTTACAATAGAAAGAGGTACGTTCCGGTATAACAGTAGGTAACAGCCTACACACTAAGAAGAACTTTGTCCATGTAACGCTAGTGATGTTATGGGAGATAGAAAAGCAAATCATGAAATGTAGGCATAACAACAAACCACTCCTTGCCTTTGGTCTTCCTGCAGACTTAGTAGGTAGTGAGACCATAGCAGAAATCGAAATATAATAATAATAATAATAATAACGTGAGCAAAGACCACAAAAACGGAATATGCTTTCTTATTGATATGGCAGTCCTTGTAGATTGTACTGTATCTTTGAAGATCTTCAAAAACTATCAAAATACAAGGTTGATGAGTTACTAAGAGGAACTAATCAAATAGATTAGTGTTAATTTTATGGAACACACCTGTCATTCCGTTCATTCCAACCAGGGCAGGAAGTTATTAATTTGCATACTTAATTATCCTCATGCGTTTTAGGGGTCGAAACGTCGGTAGATTCCGAATATTCTTCAGAATGCACACCTTAAGACGCTTGTCTAAATTGCTGTCTTGGTAATAACATGTTCTGCAATAATAATAATAATAATAATAATAATAATCTAATTGATATTTTAGGAGTTAGAAAAATAAATAATGAAATGTAGCCATAACAACACACCACTATCTGCCTTAGTTCTTCCCGCAGACTTAGTAAGTAGTGTGACCATAGCAGAAATCGAAATATAATAATAATAATAATAATAATAATAATGAAGAAGAAGAAGAAGAAACAAGAATAGTAATTGTAGGTGCGCTTGGAATGATAAAAAAGGAACACAATAATACATTGAAAAATCCCTGAAAATCCTAGCTTAAGAGAACTACAAAAATTGTCTTGATAAGTACAGCCTACAGACTAAGAAGAACTTTGTTTATGTAATTCTAGTGATGGTATGGAAATTAGAAAACAAATCATGAAATATTAACATAACAACACACCAGTACCTGCCTTAAGTTTTGGTAAGTACTGTGACACTAAGAGAAATCGAAATATAATGATGTTGAGGATAATAATAATCTAATAATAATTATAATAAAAATGTAATAACAATAATAATAATCTAATAATAATAATAATAAATAATAAAAATGTAATAACAATAATAATAATCTAATAATAATTATAATAAAAATGTAATAATAATAATATTATAAAAAATCTAAAAATAATAATAATAAAAATATAATAACAATAATAATAATCTAATAATAATTATAATAAAATGTAACAATAATAATAATCTAATAATTATAATAAAAATGTAATAACAATAATAATAATCTAATAATAATTATAATAAAAATGTAATAACAATAATAATAATTAATAATAATAATAACAATAATAATAATCTAATAATCATATAATAATAATAATAACAATACTTGCACATACTGTGTTTATTTGATAGAAAAACAAGGATGAACAGAAATGATTTCTCATCCAGTTATTCTTTTCATCGTTTTTCTTTTCTTTTTTGTTAATTCATTCATTATTATTATTCCATGTATGATGGCCGCCATTACATCAGTGGACTTCTAAAGTATTCTTCTCTTGTTAATATTCTCTCTTTCAATACGTCAGAGATTTCTTAAACGCTTTAAAATGCCATCATGTATTATCGAAATATCATTCGGACCGTTATTATGTCAATGCATAATGCATGATACAAAAACCACTTGCGATTCATTCTATTAAGCAAAACGATTCAGATTTACATATATTTGGACATCAATAGCATTAGAAAATCTCACATATATATATATATATATATATATATATATATATATATATATATATATATATATATATATATTAAAATAAAAAAGGCAAGGCCAACTTTACCATTCATGATAAAAAAAACAGCCGACCGGTTTTGCCCTCAATCAACAGAACTGGAATCGAGGGAATACATATTACAATATAAAATATAAAATTTAAAATACATGCAATGTATTAAAGGCGGAACAATTGGATTGAAATAAGGTCAAGCCCTAACAGACATTCCCTCTGATTGTCCCTCTCATTGTCTCTTTGATTGTATCTCTGATTGTCTCTCTGATTATCCCTTTGATTGTCCCTCTGATTATCCCTTTGATTGTCCCTCTGATTGCCCCTTTGACTCTATCTCTGATTATCCCTTTGATTGTCCCTCTGATTGTCTCTTTTTGTTGTCCCTCTGATTATTCTTTGATTGTACCTCAGATTGTCCCTTTGATTATCCCTTTGATTGTACCTCTGATAGTCACTCTCATTGTACCGCTGATTGTCTCTTTGATTGTCCCTCTGATTATCCCTTTCTTGTTCCTCTGATTCTCCCTCTGATTGTCCCTTTGATTGTACCTCTGATTGTCCCTTTGATTGTCCCTCGGATTATCCCTTTGTTGTTCCTCTGATTGTCCCTCTGATTATCTCTTTGTTGTTCCTCTGATTGTCCCTTTGATTGTTCCTCTGATTATCCCTTTGATTGTACCTCCTATTGTACCTCTGATTGTCCTTTTGATTGTCTCTCTCATTGTCCCTTTGATTGTCCCTCTGATTATCCCTTTGATTGTCCCTCTGATTGTCCCCCTGATTGTACCTCTGATTGTCTCTTTGATTGTCCCTCTGATTATCCCTTTGTTGTTCGTCTGATTGTCCCTCTGATTGTACCTCTGATTGTCCCTTTGATTGTCCCTCTGATTATCCCTTTGTTGTTCCTCTGATTGTCCCTTTGATTGTACCTCTGATTGTCCCTTTGATTGCCCCTCTGATTGTTCCTCTGATTGTCCCATTGATTGTACCTCCTATTGTCCCTCTGATTGTAGCTCTGATTGTCCCTCTGATTGTCCCATTGATTGTCCCTCTGATTGTCCCTTTGATTGTCCATCGGATTATCCCTTTGATTGTACCTCTGATTGTCCCTCTGATTGTACCTCTGATTGTCTCTTTGATTGTCCCTCTGATTATCCCTTTGCTGTTCCTCTGATTGTCCCTCTGATTGTCCCTTTGATTGTACCTCTGATTGTCCCTTTGATTGTCCCTCTGATTATCCCTTTGTTCTTCCTCTGATTGTCCCCTTGATTGTTCCTCTGATTATCCCTTTGATTGTACCTCCTATTGTACCTCTGATTGTCCCTCTGATTGTCTCTTTGATTGTCCCTCTGATTCTACCTCTGATTGTTTCGCTTTTAATGCACTACATTCTATATTGTAACATTTATTCTCTCGATCCCAGCTCTGTTGAGTGAGGCTGCTTTTTTTAATCTTGAACGATAAAGTTTGTGTTGCCTTTTATATTTCTATAATAAAGTTCTGTACTTAATAAAATTATATATATATATATATATATATATATATATATATATATATATATATATATATATATGCGTGTGTGTGTGTGAAAAGTGTATATAAATATATATATATATATATATATATATATATATATATATATATATATATATATATATATGTGTGTGTAATATATTCTACATATTATTATTTATATATTATATGCGCGGTACTTATTAGAAAGCGCTCAATATCAGAGATAGAGCTAACATATTTGGTTGGATTGATGTGAGTTTGTGATCCTGGGTCTCACGCTTTTGCGATCGTCAGACATACTGATTACTTTTTTAAATTTTGTATTTATGTAGTTTGCGTGTATTGGTTTTATTATGGAAGTGGGTGGAATCGTCGTCATGATGTCACTCATGCTAACGCAAACATAGATGCATGTGGACAGTATGGGACTTGTCATATGTATGTATATGTATGCTGTTGTCTACATACATACGTATTTGTTTGCTGAAATTCAAAGATTGGATGTGTAGCAAATATTTCTCGTGAATGTATACATGTCAACAATCAGACCATTTTTCAATTCTTTCGCTGAATAATATTTCTTTGCACGCACGTATATACGTGTGGTGGGGTCTGTGTATGATAGGTAAAAATTGCTATTATTTAAAAAAAAAAAATTTAAGGCTGATTTGTTATTATTTTAAAGCTGGTTATTTGCTTGTTTTTGATGACTGCGTATATGTAACTGGTAGAGGGGGAGTAATTTACGTTAATAATTATAGTTGATTGATATGGCAATAGTAGATGTGATGTGGTAGTAATTGTGTTGGGGATTGGTGGTAATGATAATATTAGTAGCTAATAGTTATTGTAAAATGGTAGAAGTGATTAGTAATGGTGGTGGAATGATAATAACAATAAATGTAATTATTGTAATGGTAGCTTGAACTAAAGAGTGGTTGTTGTTTTTTGTTTTTTTTTTTTTTTATCCGTTTGGTATAAATTCTGATTATAGATATTTATTCTCATGCCTACATTTGGAAATTATCTCTGATCTTTTGTTTAGTAAATTCTTTTGCGGGGTATGGGATATTATTTCTACTTTTTCGTGTAGGCAAAGTAGACATTTTTTTGTAATGTTGCTGTAGGCAGGTACTTTTTTCAATATTTTTCAGCTTATTCTTGGTGTGATATTTCTGTCTTTTAGTTGCCATATGTATCTCGATAGTGTAGTGCTGTTCGAGTATTTTCTGTTGGTGAATGAAAGTTTGTGGTTGTTTTTCCTCTTCTTGAATGGACACTCAGTGGCACCGATGTAGTACATTGTGCTGCTGTTTGCTTTATATATTGTATTCGTATGGAGGCACGGTGGAGTAATGGATAGCGGCTTGGATTGAGGAATCGCAGAGCCGAGTTCGAATTCCAGTCGAATCCATTACATTAACTTACGTGATAATACCCTTGGGAAAGGTATGAATCCTCTTCCTCTACCTCCAGCTATGGATAAAATAGCAGGACAGACTGGGTTCTATAGCCTTGTATGGCAACTGGTCTAGGAGAAGGACAACTTTGAATTCAAAACCTGCGGAGGGTCGTTTGGGAAACTTGTGGCACTCGATGCACCAGGTCTCTGTATTCGTCCCTTCAAAAAGTGTGGATGGTCCTCCACGAAGCCTTCACCACTATAATCAAATCTTATGTGCCGGTGTCGGGCTGTCGGTTTCCTGAAAACTGATCTGCTTGACCCTCATACGGGAATCTCGACGGGAGAGTCAATTATATATATATATATATATATATATATATATATATTCTTCCATTTCCATGCTTTCCGGCACAGTTTAATCTACAAAAATTTAAATGCAATATCAATCGCTATTTACTATCCACCTGATATTCTCTTCTCTTTCTGCTCATCATAAATGTTTCTGTTCCTAATTGTTCCACACTTTGTAACATCTTATTTTTTAGTGGCATTACTGCCTTGCTTTGGGTGATTCCGATTTAAAAAAAAAAAAAGAAGGTACGTACAGATCTATATATCTTAGTTTTTTAAGAATGTGACGTGATGTTATTTTAGATGGAAATTAGAAAAGTAATTTGAAGTAATTTTTTTGAAAGCGACGCCAGATCATTTCGAAGGAAAAAATCGTGATTTACAAGAGATATCCTTTTCAAGTATTTCTCATGACATTTTTTCGTGACCGTCTTTCAGTTTTGCCCTCGTGATTATTGATTTTCTTACAAAGAAAACTTTTCACTACAATTAGTCTTGAAAAGCAAACATTTTTTTGTTCCCCTATATAAATTGTTACATTTAGATTTTTTCTACGTTTCATGTCTTTTATTCAGGTAGAAACGTTATTTTTAAGAATAATGTCGCTCTGGGATAAAGAACAGAACAGAAACTATTGCTGAATGAAGTTGGATAAAAAAGAAAAAACAGATATGCCACATTTTTTCAGTATTCACAAATGCAATCAATGTAACGCTGAACAAATGTACGATAGTTGCCTTTCCTCTTATAATAATAATAATAATAATTTCCAGGATTCTAGATGTCTTGAGGATAACTGACATTATTGGGCGTGTGCAGATGGTTGCATGGCTGTGATCAGCACATAGCTGGGGAAAGTGTTGGGTTTCGAGTTACAAGTTACGAGTCGAAGCTGAGATTTGGTCATCGTCCTGTCGAAAATTCTAAGTGTCGGAGAAGATATAAAGTCGATTATTATTAATAATAATAATAATAATAATAAAATGATTGACGTAACTCTTCCAATATTTTTCAACAGTTAAGAGAAGAGCGTGATTTAAGAAATAAAAAAGAAAAGAAAAAACACAGTGTTTGACAATCTTAAACAGTATTTCGACAGAATGTTTGTCTTCTTCAAGTTATATTTGAAATAAATCAAGCATAAAAATAATATAAATATAAGCCTTTGTACAAACATTGTTTGTCTAAGATTTATTACTGACTAGCAGTAGAGCCCGGCGATGCCCGGGGATGTAACAGTAAGAGATAGATCAAGTATCGACTATCATAAAGACTGAAAAATAAAATTGATAAAGATTATTGTATAAGGTTGACGGACACGCATGTCTTAATTAGTTTTTTTTTTTACGAATTGGTCAAACTCAAACAAAAACATTGTTTTCAATCGTTATGAGTCTACCGATTGAATAGAATTTTATTATAAACAATTGTCTTGTAAATGGAATTTTTAAAGCATTCTGAATGAAAAAATAAAGAAAAAAGTGTGAAAGACAATAAGAAACACTACCAGCCAAAAAAAAGTGAAGTTTTGTTGAAATTGGTTGAAAAATGTAGGAAATACGATCCCATATATAAACGAACACAGACACACACACACAAACAACCTGGGTTTTATAAGTATAACTCGATATGAGTTGTCCCTCTTTCATTCTCGTGATAGCGATGCCTCTTAATCATGTTTTCAAATTGATTTCATGCAAAAATAATTGTGTTTTTCCAATTATTGGCGCTGTCAGAACCACTGCAAGGTAATTTTACGTAGTCCTGTGAAGTTTAGTTGAAATCGGTTGAAAAATGTAGGAAATCCGATTCAATATATAAACGAACAGACACACACACACACACACACACACACACACAACCTGGGCTTTATAATAAGTATGATACAGTAATTGTGGCACAAGGCCGTAAAGGGGGAGAAACTAGTCAAGGCTGGTCATCACTAGCTATCTTTATACCTAGTTCATCGGATTCACGACCCATTCATTCCCTATATCATACTTTTTAATCATAATAATTTATCCCTCACCATTCGCTCCTTCATACACCAAAATACCTTGCAAACACTGGACACCTACCAGGGAAAAAAACACCCTATGAGTTAAAATCCAAATATGTACAATTGTATACTATTTACATTATTCGGACTATCCTCATCCTTATCGCCATATTTATTACAACGTTTCGGACGTTGTACGCTCCAGCATCCTTCAAAGGTGGTTGGAATGTCAAACTGAACCCTTTATTTCGCTCACTGGGGTAGACTGTTCTAGCTCCACGTGCCATGTTTTTAATGGATGTCAGTTATCAGTTATCTCCTGTTAATTTCTCTCTCCACGTTCTCCACTGCCTTAACCGGGTATTGAACTTACACTCTTTGGTTCCTGTAACTGGATCTAACTAACGCCTTATCAGCTGAGTGCCTCTGAGGAGTCAGTATTTAATAAGGGTCTCAACTTCGCCAAAACCATCAGGCGAGAGCCATACTTGGACATCATTACCAGAGTCGAGGAGGTGGCCTTCAACTTCCCTTAGGCTCAGGCAGATAAACTATGGAAGATGAGACAGACCTTGGAGAAGGCCAAGCCGCCCAGGTCAAACATCCCGAAACTGGAGAGGCTGGTGATCGGATCCCTACAGAGGAACGAAAACATCATCATACTACCAGCTGACAAAGGCAATGCGATTGTAGTGTTTGACAAATCAGATTATACAAGAAAGCTGGAAGACCTCATTAGCAATGGTAGCTACAGCAAAGTAAAAAAGGATCCTACAATAAAAATGGAACGCAAACTGTCACAGATACTAATTAAGAACAAGGATCACTTCGCACCTAAGACATATAGGCAGTTATCATGGCGTTACACCAAGCTACCTCACATATACGGTCTTCCTAAGATCCATAAAGACGGTATTTCGCTCAGGCCGATTGTTAGCTGCCAAGACGCTGTGTGCCACACTCTGAGTCGCTTCCTTGTAGATATAATTGACCCATTGATCGGAAAGTCTCCTTCATATGTTCTAAACTCCGCCCTACTTCGTAGAAATAATGAAAGATGCTCCCATCCTATCCAGCGAGATGATGAGCTTGGACGTGGTGAGTTTGTTCACCAAGGTACCTATGGAGGAGGCACTCTCAGTAGTCAGAGACAGATTGGCCTCGGACTCATCCCTAGAAAAACGGACCAGTATTCCAATAGATAATCTGATGGAGATATTGACTTTCTGTACACAAATAACACATTTCGGAATGGGATCACACATATATCGACAGGATGAGGGCATAGCAATGGGCTTGCCATTATCACTAGCAATAGCGAATATATACATGGAATACTTTGGGGAAATGGCATTAGAATCTATATCTCTAAAGCCAACTCTATAGTTAAGGTTCATAGATGGCACCTTCATACTTTAGCCACACCAGGAAGATGTTCAGGTTCTACTGGACTATGTGAACTCAATAAGACCTTTGATACAGTTCACGATGGAGAAAGAGAGTAACAACACACTCCTATTCTTGGATGTTCTAATATCTCAAACAGAGCATGGGTTCAAGACATCTGTATACCGACATTCACTGGACAGTACCTCAATTTCAACTGCCACCAGCCATACACCATAGAAAAAGGGATCATTTGCTGCTTACAACACTGAGCAAAAGTCATAAGTGGTGACCCAGAGACATTAGATAAAGAATTGGTCAGTATAAGTAGTACCCTACAACATAACTACCCTGGGTACATGGCAGCAGCCCCAAAAAACTGGGATAGGCAGGTACAAGAAGAGGACAACAACACCCAGAAAACAGTCTGCCTGCCTTATGTGAAGGGGTTATCAGAGAAAATACAAAGGATCTGTGCTCCATATAACATCAGGACAACCTTCAAAAGCTGGACGACACTTCGCAGATATCTCTCCCGAGTAAGACCCCCATAGAGGAGAACATTACTAAAGACTGTGTGTACGCTATCCCGTGCAACTGCGCAAAGAAATATATAGTGGAGACAGGCCGCCTCCTTAAGATAAGGCTTCAAGAACACCAGAAAGCTGTAAAACGAGGAGAAGTGGAAAAATCAGGCGTGGCTGACCACATATGGAGAGAAAAGGGAGATTACCACCTTCTATAGGATCAGGTTGAGATCATAGACAAAGAACACCATTGGAAAATTCAGGAAAAATTAAGGAATCAGCACATGTGCTAGGCCACAAAAATCTCCTGAGCTGACCAAGCATAGAAATGAATACAATGTGAGAACCAGTAATAAAGAGTCCCAGAGAAAAGCGATAATAACAACAAAACTGGCAATATGAGATCGGGTAAAAACATGTAATGATAACAGCAAAAAATTGCAATATGAGCAATGTATATGTATATATATTTTATAAATGAAATGATGTTGGGGATGTTGACCCCGAAAAAGAAGGAATGATTTTAGTAAGACGCGTCCACCCTACTAATAAGAGTGACCGCTGTCTTCTGTCTTCCAGCTCAGCTGTTTATTTCATTACAAGACAAATATTGTTTGTCTTGTAATGAAAAAACAACTCACCGTGGCCCGCATGAAATCATGCAACCGAAACGTGCGTAATATGATGATGACCTTTAGTTGATTAGTTACTAAGGTGAATCAATCAAAGAGCTTAGTATAAATCTTATGGAACTCTCCTGTTATTCTGTTCATTCTCCCGGGGCTGGAAGTTAGTAATTTGCATGCTCATGTACATCCTCATGCGTTTTAAGGGTCGAAAGGGCTGTATATCCAGGTTTTTTCTGGATGTAAACCTTAAGATGTTTGTCGAAATTACAGTCATTTGTAATAAAATGTTCTGCAAGTTCCCTTAATGCCAGATTGTTGTGTCTGACATCACACCTGTGGGTATCGTATCTTTTATTTATTTTTTCGTTGTGCAATCTACATAAATCATGTTTGGTACATTGGGCGCCGTATATTAAATGGGAATAAGTACAATTTCCACCGTCTGTAGAAATCGTGATGTTTCTCTTTGAATTTGTGATAGAAGTGACTTGACTCATGTTTTTTGAAATGCGGATATGTTTGCGCAATGTGTTCATAACTGTCGTGTAGCATTAGCGAAATTCCAGGGAAAAAATCGGTGCCAGTTGATTGACTAATGGAATTCTGCCAGAATTTTTACTGTGTTTCTCGGTATTTTGACCTGGCGTAAAGTTATGGTAATCTTCATTTTTCGCTATCAAATCGATTATTATTATTATTATTATTATTAATAATAATAATAATACAACACCTAAGACAAGAGCACGATTTAAAAAAAGAAAAGAAAAAACACAGTGTTTGACAATGTTAAATATGACTTGAAAAAGACTGACATGAGTGTCGAAATATTGTCAAAAACATTTTTCTTTTCCTTTCCTTTTCTTAAATCACGCTCTTCTCGTAAGTGTTGAAAAATATTGGAAGTGTTACGTCAATCATTTTGTTAAATAATAATAAACATTAAGCAGTATGGTTCTCGTGGCTTCTAGTCTTAATTAATTGGAGGTTTTAATATGTACATGTCTTGGTGATTTAACAAGATAATAATAATAATAATAATAATAATAATAATAATAATAATAATAGCCGTTTTCTTGTGACGAGACATTCGACATTCATTGACTGAGCAGTCAATGTTATATCTTCTTCACTCTGGGTTCAAAGTGTAGTATCTTTTCCCCTCATCTCTAATGGTAATGGTAATATTAGCCGTTTCCTGATGAAGATATATTCGATATTCATTGACTGAACAGCCAGTGTTACTTGCGTTATATTTTTTCGGGCAGGGATCAAAGTGTAGTTTCTGTTCTCATCATGTCGAAGTGTAATCGTAATATTAGCTGTTTCCTTGTAAGGAAAAATTCAACGTTCATTAACAGAGCAGCCAGTCTTCTGTCTGGGATCAAAGCGTAGTATCTGTTCGCCTCATCTCTAAGACTAATGGAAATATTAGCCGTCTCCTCGACGTTCATTGACCGAGCAGCCAATAGTATTGTTTTCCGGTTGGGATCAAAGTGTAGTATCTGTTCTCCTCATCTCTAAGAGTAATGGTAATATTAGCTGTTTCCTTATAAGGCAACATTCGGCATTCATTGACCGAGCAGCAAATACTGCCATCGATATAGTAAATAACTCAGGCATTACTACAGCTTTACTTGTCAGTTGCCTGATCCTAAACCTGCGATAGTCACATCGGGTGTTTACTCACATGGAATTTTTTTTTAAAGTACTCGTAATTTCTAATTGGCATCTTATTTCATTTACCCACTACTCTTCTGAGGGTGTGTAGCACGTCGTGTGGTGCAATTATAGTGATGAGCAACGATGAGGTCTTGGAAAGAATGCAAACAAGGAGGAAGCTTATACTTAACATAAGGAAGAGACAGATAATGAGAAAGAAAGGCCTGGAGAATCTGATACTCACAAGTCGAATCGAGTGAAAAAGAGACAAGAGAAAGCAACTCCTGACATACGTGGCGGGCTTAAGCAAGTGGATGGCAGGAAGTGGCCTGGGGGAGTTGGCAGAAGCACGAAACCCACTGAGAGTCACAAGGGATAGGGGGAAGTGGAGAGCCATGATCGCCTACGTCCTGAAAGGACACGGCACATAAAAAAAGAAAGAAAATCGTGGAAGACAGGAGACAATCAATTTTTGGAAATCTGAGGTGTCCTAACTCATTTTGTTGGCACGCTCCTCTCAATCGATTAATCAGCCAACCAATTAATAATACTAATAATGTTTTTTTTTTATATTCATCTACTTGAGTAGGGCAGATTGATTTTGTACATCTTTTTAGAAAATCAACATTGCACATGGAAGAAAAAGAACGTGTTTGACAGAAAAGTGTTTAGGAGAGATAACAAAGAAAAATTATTAAGAGCTACAAAGGAGAGGAACACATAGAAAAAGAAGCTTGTAGAAATGGATAGCAAATCAGAGTTTAAGAGAGATAAGAAAAAGACAATCATACTTATTATAAAACCCAGGTTGTGCGTGTGTCTGTACGTTTATATATTAGATCGGATTTCCTACATTTTTCAACCGATTTCAACTAAAGTTCACAGGACTACGTAAAAGTACATTCTCATCATCCTTCTGTAAAACCACGCCTCCGTTGCCTCGTGTCTTCTCTTCATCTGCGCGGAAATTGTCCATCATTCACTACCATAAAAGGGAGATTGATATTATATGACAGTCGAACACTTTTTGTTTCTAATTAGTTTTTTTTTCTGTTTCTTAATACTTTGCTTAACTTTTGGAAGGCTTCTTTCTTTATTCCAATAAACCTTTGCCTTTCTGTGTCACACATTCCATCGTCTATTAAAATACTTTCCATTTTCTGGACTTGAATCTAGCGTTTCGATGTCGTAATGTAGGGCTATCCCGCTTGATCACGTGCTCTGCCCATGGTATTTTTAGTATGTTTCCTTACAACGACATCTTTGTTACCACAAGTCTTCTCTTCATCTGTGAGGAAATTGTCCAGCTTCCACTACCATATAGGAGGATTGGTATTATATAACAGTTCAATACTTTTTTCTTTTTCTGTCCGAATTTATGAGATATATTTTCTTTCTTTAAGCACAGCCTATTGTCCTTATACTTGTTGGTTTGATAATTGCCCTTTTTGCCTCCATTTTTCTTAAAACTTCTTTGCTTACGCACTGTGTCCATGGTATTCACGGTATCCTTCTGTAGAACCACATCTTCTCTTCAGCGGTGTAAAGCTTTATCCGACATTCACTGCCATGGAAGAGGATTGTTATTGTATAGTAGTTCAGCACGCTTTTATTTGTTTCTAACGAAATTATCCTGTTTCTTAATGTTTAATTTAGCCATTGAGAAGCATAGGAAATAACGGAAAAGGCTGGACACCTTTCAAATTTCAATTTCAAATCATTCCCGTAAATAATTCAGCATTTATTAGCTTTCCCTAGCATACGATATGAATTTCAAACTTATACTCTTAGACTAAATCGTCGTACAGTATTGATTATCTGAATACACTCAAATGCTCATAAGTTAGCAGAGAAGGCTTACCAGTGATAAAACGAAAATCGAGCTGTAGCGACGCTGAATTAGCAAATTGCAACAAAGGCAAATGCTGATGACGGGGAAGTTGTAGCCAGCTGATGTCGCGATAACTCCAAAGGAAGAACACAATATTATTGATACAAGAAAACTCAGCTTACAACAAATTATATATAGCCATATTATTATTATGTACATTATTTACATTATTCGGACTATTGGCCTCATCTTTGTCGCCATATTTATCACAACGTTTCGGCCGTTTTACGCTCCGGCCTTCTTCAGGTGGTTGGAATGTCGATTTATTTCGCTCATTGGGGTAGACTGTTCTAGTTCCACGTGCCATGTTTAATGGATGTCAGTTATCAGTTATCTCCTGTTAATTTCCCTCTGAAAGCTCTCCACTGCCTTAACCGGGTATTGAACAGGACAGGACCCAAAGAGTGTGAGTTCAATACCCGGTTAAGGCAGTGGAGAACATTCAGAGGGAAATTAACAGGAGATAACTGATAACTGACATCCATCAAACATGGCACGTGGAACTAGAACAATCTACTCCAGTGAGCGAAATAAAGGGTTCAGTTCGACATTCCAACCACCTGAAGAAGGCCGGAGCGTACAACGGCCGAAACGTTGTGATAAATATGGCGACAAAGATGAGGACAATAGTCCGAATAATGTAAATAATATACATAATACCTCATCTCAGGAATATAGACAGATTATTATTATGCTCGATCTTTACTTACTTAGCACGTTACTTAGTTAACACATAATTTCCTCGATTTACCTGCTAAAAAATTCTGCAATGGCCTTAAGAAAAGTTTTTAACCAGGAGAAATAAACTACATCCAATTTCAAAATTTAATCCCGTAATCTCTCCACAACATATATAAACAGTATTTGGAACGAGGATGGAGTGGGTTCTTTATTTGCCAATTTCAGTTTTTCATGGATTTGATCAAGTTATCAACAATCGTTTGATTCATATTTTGCCACTCCTTTAGCAATGTTTCTGTAAGGGTTGCCAATAACGTGATTTTGGTTGCACGCTCTCGAAGTTTTCAGTCAAGAGGCTCCTAAACGTGCTCTATTGGATTCATGTCAGGACTTTGGGCTACCCAACACAGTAACTTGATTCCTTGCGATTCATTCCAGGCCTTTACTACTTTGCTCGTATGGCATGGCGCTCCATTTTCTTGAAAAAGGTAGACATACTTGTCAATCTGATTGGTTTCAAATAGTGGGAGTAGTCCTTTCTTTAATATTTGACAGTATTTTAGACAATTCAGCCGCTCATCAACAAGAATCAGCTCAGAGACTCCTTCAAACCAGACGAGGAAAACCCGAAAGTTGAACCACTACAAAGACCATAAAAGGACCTTCCAGATGATCCATACTCCTGTATGAGTAAACCAGGGAAGAACGTGATAATGGTGTTATGAATAATCAACCGTTGTCTCCACTTGTTTCGTTACTCTTCTCTTTGAGAAAGATATTTCTGTTTACTGGGACTATAAAAGGACACTATACACGAACCTTGTATTCTCAGTTGAATAAAGCTTCCTTAAAGACTACATCTGTGTACTTTTGGCATTACAAATAGACTATTCCGACCTATAAATTACAAACCGTAAAAAGAATAAAAGTAGTTTTCCATTGAACTGCCTAAAGTTCGGCATTTTTATTATATTTTACTTTATTTTAATTTTTAACATTTTGTTTTAGTTTTTATCATTTTTAATTCCATTTTTATTTGTTCTTTTTACTTATTTTATTTACTTTTTATTTACATTTTTTCTTTATTTTTACTAATTGTTCATACTTTTTATTTTTTAAAAGTTTCATACCTAAAAGTTAACAGTGCGTTTCGTACTAACTCTTAATGGTCACTTTTGACAGGCGGCTGTTTTTGTTTGTTTTGTTTTAAGAAATAAATACAAAAATATTCGAAACAGTTTTTTGAAATATTAGTAAATGTATTAACTTAATAGCATTTTTGGATCTGCAACGTGGTCCATTACCAACTACGAAGTAACACATGCCTTCGTAATTGCATCAGCACTTTGCGCCAGTTGGAATCCACTCTATATCTGATATTTCCTTTCTTGATAGTATTTCTCGAAAAATTTCAGTTTCCATTCGAAGTCCGTTTTCTGAAAACTGAGTTGAAGAGTGGAAAGAATCGTACGAGCCATTGTTATCGGATTTACATCTAATGAGAATATTTCTTACAGTATCAGGAAATCCAAGTAAACCCTTGATAAAGAGCATTATAGGATAGGGCAAGTTGATTTTGGAATCGTGATATTTCCCTCAATTTGAAAGTTGGAGTTTGACATGATGAATAACGACACAAAATAATTTTTTTCAACTCGTTACGATTTTTTGATGAAACGAGTTTAAAAGATCAAGTTTAGGTTCAAAATCGTACCGTCGGAATTATATTTCGGTGATCAGTGAAAACCTTATATATAAAATTTATAATTTACAAATTTTTATATGGGCAAGATGCATGGCACAAGCACATTATTAAGAAATCACTATGCCATAAAATAAAATTTCTCTTCAGGACGTTGGCGATCATGGCTCTCCACAATTTCCTGTCGTTCGTAGCTCTTAGTAAATTTCGTATTTTTCTTATCTCTCGTAAACCCTGTTCTGCCATCCATTTATACAAGTTCGTTCATTTTTTATTCTATGTGCCATGTCCCTTCAGGACGTTAGTTATTATGGCTCTCCGCTATTTCCTGTCCTTTGTAGCTTTTAATAAATTGTCGTTTTGTTATCTCTCCTAAACCTTGTTCTATTAGGTTGGTGCAAAAATAATGTCGTTTTTGACGTTAAGTTGAACGTCAAAAAACGACATTATTTTTGAACCAACCTAATACCATACATTTTCTCACACTCGCTAGTTAGGTTATATGTTGTTTTCCTCTGTCGGCCTTACCAAATTTTCCAAGCCCACTTGTGCGCTGGAAATTTCAACTGTCCCTTCCTGGTTGGTGTCCATTTTGTATTCATTTTTCTCTGAAACTTGATATTCTTCTGCTTCCTTTCGTAGAACCACAGTTCTGTTGCTTCAAGTCTCTTCTTCACCTGTGAGGAGATTGTCCAGTCTTCACTGCCATATAGGGATACTGATATTATAGTGTCCTCAAGGAGATCGCCCAGTGGATAAAAGCGCTGGTTGAATCCTGTGACTTGACCCAAAAAGTTATGAGTTCAATACATGGCTACAGCAGAGGTGAACAAAAACTTGGAGAGTCGTGTTAAGAGAGGTATTAATGAAATATCCGGAAGAGGCACGGCACGTGGAAGTAGAACAATCTACTTCAGTGGACGAAATAAAGTGTTCGGTTCGAAAATTTTAATCATCTAATGAACGCCGGAGCGTACAGCGGTCGAAATGTTATGAATATGGCAACAAAGACGAGAACAACAGTCCGAATCGTGTAAATAGGAAAAATACCTTTGCGATTCAACAGTAAACTCGAGTTAGCTTGACTAGGCGTTGATAACAACTTCTGTTGGAACAAGCTGAGTCGTTCATGTCTGACTTGGCAAAAAAGTCTGCTACTCTTGAGTTCGACCAAATATATCGTTTATTTTATTTCCGACTTTCGCAGTGGGAGTGATGAAAGTGAAGTAGCCGCTAAAACGAAAAAAAGATCGATCTTTCTTTCTTCTTTTCCCTCTATAATGAGGTACTATCTTCTTCCATGTGTCATGTCCCATCAAGACGTGGAGGATTATGGCTCTTCACAGCTTCATATCCCTTGGAGCATTTAGCAACCTTTGTCCCTTTGCCAAACCTCTCCATCCCAGTTCCACCATTCATTCACATAATCTCAACCGGAAGGTGGCGAACTGCCTCTTATCTCTCTTGAATTATAATGCCTTGTGAGGTTAAGTACTCCGTGTCCACCTACCTCATTATGTGTCGAAGAAACTTCAGCTGTCTATTTTTAATTCTGAGTAGAAGTGTTATTTTCGTTGTCATTTTCTTTAAGACTACCTCGCTGGTAACAGGAGGCACGGTGGAGTAATGGATAGCGGCTCGGATTGACGAATCGGAGAGCCGAGTTCGGAATCCAGTCAGATCCATTACATTCACTTACGTGCTAATACCCATGGGGAAAATATGAATCCTCTATTGGTAAATAGCAGGACAAATGGCTTGGATGACAACTGGTCTACCACAGACAGAAATGGCAACCTACTGCCTCGTCAGTCATGTATCGAAAGATACATGATCGCCTAAGTGTGTATCACGCATAGCACATAACAACCTCTTTCTGTAGAATCAAATTTATTTCAACTATGGGAAGATTGTCCATCAGTTACAGCCATACAAGAGGATTGCTATCACATAGCAGTTCAGAAATTTTCTTTCGTTGTAATGTAATTTTCCCATTTCTTGGTACTTTGTTTAGTTATGTACTCTTACGTTTCTGATTAGCATTGAAGCCATTTGAAGGCGAAGCTCTTTGCCTCAATCTTTGCTTCAAAATCAACGTTAGATTAAAAATTCCCAAACTTCCTTCACCTCACTGAGCACAATCTCAGAAATCTTCATTTCAGCGTGTGAAGTCTCTGGACTTATCAAATCCTCGACCCTAAGAAAGCCACTGGCCTAGACATAATTCCAGCAGTTGTCCTCAAGAATATCAACCAGGAAATATCCCCGCTCCTAGCGAAGTTATCCAGCCGCTCCTTGAAAGAGAAATTCTTTCTCAGCCTGTGGAAGGAGTCAAGAGTATGCCCTGTCTTCAAGAACGCGGTTGAGCGATCTTCTCCTTCCAAGTATAGACCCATCCGTCTCTTCAGTATTATCAGTAAGCTTTTTGAGTTAACAAGAGGTTTTGTCGAGCACCCATATAGGAACAACCTCTTGTGCGACGAGCAGTACAGGTTTCGAGAGGCTTGATCCACTTTTGACGTCATAACTATCATTACACACAGAATGACTGGAAGGGTCTTCTCAATTATAAAATCCTTCCTGACAGGTACCTAATTATTAACGGCCAGTTCTTAGATGCCCTGGCGGTCAGCGCAGGCCGGTGTCACTTCTCAGACCAACTCTCTTTTAGAATGATCTGCGTAAGAATATACCCAGATCATTTGTAAACATCTATGCCGATGATACGACGATATACGTGTGCACTTCTAAAAGTCTTGACCATCAGTTTATCAGCTGATCCCTCCACTGATCTAGCACTAATAATGCGGAAAAATGGCTGGTTACATTCAATGCCACGAAAACCAATATCGTTATATTCCATCAACGCCTATTAGACCCTAAACAACCTCCAGTCGCGATGAAAAGATGTCCCCGGAGGAGGTACCGTGACTTGAGTGACAATTGAGCCTCAAACTCACACATGACCTCAAGTGGAATTCGTACATACGATCCATCGCTAAAGATGCGGGTAAAATGGTCGATTCCCTTTTGCCATTCCGCTAAGTACCGGGCTCCTCCTGATATCCTCTACCTTTACAAGAGCCGACAATGGAGTACTGTTGCCATATGTGCCAGAGTTACGCAGTCTTTACTTTCCGATCCTGATAGACTTCAGAAACGTCTCCGAGTCATTGTGACTGACGAATTATTTTCTACCCATCAACCCCTCTGTCACAGACGAGATATGGCGAGCCTCACACTGATCTATTAATACTTCCATGGAAAGTGCTCGGAAGAACTATATTCCTTGGTTCCGTCTGTTTTAACCTTCACGGCTAGGACTCACCATGCCACTTAAATTGTATCAAACCACTCACAATCCCGCTGTATTCCTTCAGTGACACATAAGTTCCATTCGAACAGCTTCTTCTCGTGAACTACTGCTGTGTGGAAGAGACTCCCAAGAGAATGTTTCCCCGGTCATTACAATCTTAACTTATTCAAATGTACAGTTAACTGTTATCTTCACCTCCTATATATATATATATATATATATATATATATATATATATATAAACTACCCATTAATGTCATCCTCTACCTCGAGCGCCTCACCTGGTCTTGAACAGGATGAATTTTACTGTAAAAAACAGGTACGGCACAAAGATCTATTTGATCTGTTAGGAAAAGTCGATCTACTTGGGAAGGATGTTAGAATCACCCAGAACTTAAGCACGGAACAAATCGCCCGCATATGGACAGAAAAGGAATAGGCATATAAAGAGGAACGTAAGACAAGTTTGTGTCTTCTGACCAGATTTATTCAACCTCTGAGTTGAGGCTATCCATAAGGGGAGCGACTGGAGACAATATCAGAATTTATTATCGGTGGATGCGATTTTAATAATATACGATACGCAAATGACACAGTGTTGATGACAGACACAAAACGGAAACTACATGACCTCCATAACAAGATAGTAAAGGAAATCGAGAAGAAAGGATTATAAACTGTCAGAAAGCATTCTGCTCTTCGTTTCTGGTGAAATTTTCCTAATTATTGATATTTGGCTTAGTTTCTAAAAGGCTTATTTCGCTATTCTTATAAATCTTCTGATTCTTGTTTGATATTTTCCGCCGTCATTTAACAATATAGTTAAAGAGTTAAATTTCTGTACTTGCTTAAATTTTGACATTTTTCACATTCAGTCTCTGTATTTTCATTTACTAAATATTCACAAGGCTCAAGATCCAATCAAGGTAGAGCACCACTGAATGAGGTTTTTCTATGGACGTAAGATTGGTTGATTTTGTTTGCCGGCATATCAACCTCTATGTGTTGCCGAAATCTAAATATTTTGAATACAGTTTTATGGCTTCAACTAAATATATTTGGAACGTAATTATATGGCTTCAACTAAAGATAAAAAAGTAATTTTAATCCTGTTGTTATAAAATGCATTGCTGGTCATTTTACTATAAATAGGTATTGTTGTTTATTTTACAATAAGTAGGCATTGTTAGTCAGTTTACTATAAAAATGTATTGTCGGTATTTTTATTACAAAAATGTATTTTCATACTTTCTTGTATTTTTTTTGGCGGTTCACTATTTGCCCATAGCTGGGACCCTATCAGGTGCTACCACACCGGTTCATGGCAGACCTGGAAACAATAGCAATTAAGTACTGGTTCCCTCTAGCTCAAAATCTCCAATCTGCTAATCAGAGGCCTTGCGGCCGGTTGTAGGTTATTGACATACCCAGGCTTAATGGGCGTAAAAGGAGAATGTAAATTATGAAGATATGTAAGATGGATAACGATTGACTGTAGAATTGAAGAGTTTAATATTAGTATGATCGGAGGTGGTTGATTAATTTTATTTATTTACGGTTTATCAACCCTTATTTTGGATATCAATCATATTTTGGATTGTGAGAATAAGTCTTTGTTTTGTGAGTGAATATTATATTAGCAAGTTCTTTAGTATTACAATGGTGTTTCCAGATACAAGTAATACTCTTTAATCCATAGCTGTTGTCAAGAGATGGCTTGATACATTTTCTAGGGTCATTTGCGCGTATGTGAATGTAAGGAACACAACTGCAATTCAAACTCGGCTCTTCGACATCTGATTCTGAGACAGTATCCATTACACCACCCATCTGCTTGTTCTCTAAAATAATGTCTTCTTCAGTAGAATACGAAGGACGAGTCGGCCCAGTGTATGTGGTATGTTCGGTCTTAGCTGTAAAGGTCTGAACTGATGAAACTAAGGCATGTATTTCGTCAGAACATTTTTCATTGAAACTGCGATATACTTACGGAAAAAATAATTAATAAAACTCATTAAAATGTCATTAAAAACTAATAAAAAAACACATCTCACTTCTTTGTGGGACTCGCTTTAAGCGCAGTAGTAGATTTGCAACGCGGTCACATCATTTTACAGTTGAAATGGCTCGATGTAAGTTCAATGCTAACAGTCTCTTCTATCACACGTCTGCTTTCCAGTCAAATTTGATATTTAAACATTTAATTACAGCGTCAATCGTTATCTTCTGTTTTCTTAATTCTTATTATTTTATTGTCCTTGATAGTAGTTTTTTTTAACCCCTAGCGTCCTAGTGGCTTTATTGCCTTGCTTAGGGTGAAATGATTAAAAAAAATAGAAAACAAAAAAGAAAAGTAATTATGGGCCACACAATGAAAAATCGTTTTAGCTCTTCGTTATGTAATCAACATTCTCATTAATCCTTGTACACTCTAATAACACTTTTATCAGGTTGACCTCAGATTTCAATTATTTGTGTCGATTACAACGTATCGATTGCATTATCAGTGCACATTTACATCCCATCAATGAGTGAGCATCATGATCATTTTCATTGTCGAGAGTAACTTGATAAGTACACTAATAATAATAATAATAATAATAATAATAATAATAATAATATCTACTTTGATGAAATGCTGCAATATTAAGGGACAGAGACAAAGACTCGGGTGTTCAGATTACACATTAATTGAACAATTATAATGTCAATCCCATTTGCACGTACGGATAGGCTTCCCAGGCTGTCTACCATTTTCTTTCACTATCTATCTATCTATCTATCTATCTATCTATCTATCTATCTATCTATCCATCTATTTGAAAGTGTGTTGAAAATTAGTCCTGAACCAAGAAGGGATTTTGTAAAAATAAAATCGGATGTTTTGTTATTTAGTCAAGTCTTTGGAAGCAGATTGCAGTAGTAATTATTCACCTCCTTCTCCTCCTCTCATATATATATATATATATATATATATATATATATATATATATATATATATATATATATCTTAGGAGAGGTTATAGTTGTTCCAACGAGAGAAAAATTGTATATTTTAAAGAGAAGAGAGAAGCCGTAAACTTTTTGGGTTTTAATGTGGATTTTTAAAAATTATTTATTATGATTTATTTTCCCATACTGTTGCTAAACCTATTTCGGGGCATTTGACCTTCATCACGCGAAGAGTAGTTATTTCCACATATTTAAAGGAATTATTTTTTTGTTATGTTTTCTAGTGTTTAACCATTGTTTCTTGTGTGTAGAAGTAATCCAAATTTTTCTGGACTTATGAAGAAACTATTCTCCTGCTTAAGCGGTATTAAAACAATTAGGAATGGCCAGAGAAAGGGCGAAGAAAGAAGGTGTGGAATCGTGCATGGATTCCACCCTTTTGCGCGCGCGTATTGCACCCCTTCCTTTCACTTTCGGCTAGACATAGCAGTAAACCAGCCTTTGTTGCCGACAAGGTTGCTGGCTGCTCCTGATACCGTCTAGAACGGAATTTGAAGTTTTCCCGCGCATTTCTCTGACGTCACTGACAAACTTCGCTTTTCAAGTTAGTCGTAACCTGATTATCAAGCTAGAAGGTCGACTCATTTATTCCGTGCCCCTAACCCATACGCGGGCCGGAATATCTTAACTAACCAAAATTTCAACATGTCTTGTGATTACAACTTTTCTTCAAACAACTTATTTGAACTACTAGAAAACGTAGAGTCTTCGACACTGTCGACATCACACTTTTCCAAGACTAATTCCTCGTCTTGAAGTGAACAACATGTTTGAACCTTCCTCCATTTTCTACCAGAGTCTACGACACGGTCGTCATCACACTTTTCCAAGACTAACTTCTCGTCTTGATGCGAACAACTTGTTCGAATTTCCCACCGTTCACTCCCAGGGAACGCAGAATTTTCTTCACTGAAGATTGATGAACTTTTCATACACCTCTCTCGATTTCTAACCTTTACAAACCAGTTTAAAAAAAGATAACATTACACACACATTATTAAACCTCGCAGTGACTATTTTTCCTTGTGTATGCCTACACCTTTCGTACAAGAAGACAATATTCCAGAACCTTCCCTCTGAAGAAACTTTTCCCGCCTTAGCCATTTTGTTTTTTTTTGTTTTGGCGCGGAACTTTAACATTCTATTAGTCTCTACATAATACTAACTGCCTACTGGCTAAGAACAGTCCTTACCTTTTCTGATAGTCTCCACTGTTGAGACAAGATTATTTGTTATTCAAAATAAAGTTTCATATTTGTTTTCCACCAGACTCGTTTTGTCGTTTCCTTCTGGCTATCTATATTTTACTATTTTTATGCACGTGTTAAATGACCCTTTTTTCTCACTAAAGATCTCACATTTATTATTTTTACTTTGTTAGTGGATTCGGTAGTCGTAAGTAGTGTCTGGCACAAGGCCACCTTTTCGTAGGCTAGCACTGCTATAGCGGGTCCTCTACAAAGGTTTTTCTTCTAAACTTTTTATGACCTCTGCATCTTTTTAAACCTATCTCATTTTTGTGTATTGTGTTTCTCCACAAGTCCAGGAAAGTTTGGATTACTACTACACGCAAAAGACAATGGTTAAACATCGGAAAACACAAGGAAAAAATAATCCCTTTAAATATATGGAAATAACCACTCTTCACCTGATGATGGTCGAAAGCTCCGAAACACGTTTAAAAAAATATAGACAATAAAGTATAATAATAAGTAAATATTTAAAAATCCACATTAAAACCTAAAACTTTTGCGGTTTTTCTCTTCTCTTTAACACACACACACACACACACACACACACACACACACACACACACACACACACACACACACACACACACACATACATATATATATATATATATATATGTTTCTGTGGGAGAAGTTGAATCTAATACAGATCAAATATGGTTCTGAATCCTGCTGAATCTTTTTTCTGCATATCTCGGTATCTGAGGAAGTATTAGTAAAACTTAAAAGCTAAACATGATAAACGTTTCCTATTTGTTCTTTATTTTATCATTCATATATATATATATATATATATATATATATATATATATATATATATATATATGTGTGTGTGTGTGTGTGTGTGTGTGTGTGTGTGTGTATCTCGGGGAAACTGAATATGTTTTTACGTGGTCTATAGGGAATTTTTTCTCGCGCCAACAGGCTCGGATACCTCACTTTAAACTCGGCCTTGTGCCACAATTTGCTGCGTGGGGCAGCGTATGTATATATATATATATATATATATATATATATATATGTAATTTTGTAATTCGAATCATGAGGTCTTGTTTCGATTTTTAAATTCTTTGTTTTGCTTACATTGCGTGAGGTAGATATCACGTGTTGCTTATATGACGTCAGCGTGTATGACTTTGTATATTTCTATTAATTTTCAACTCACTGCTAGTTATGTTTTCTCGGGTTATGTACTCTGAGCGTGTTTAATTCTTGACATATTAACGTCATTCAAGTGTGTATTAAAAACTGGTTTTATTAGTGTATTTAATTGCTATACATATGACGAATGTTAGAAGTATATATTTTGTATATTGGTTGTTGAGATATACAAGTAACGCCCATGCAACTGTTGATAAGAAAACAAACATAGAAGTTAAAATCAATACACACATAAATAAAACTGACGCCATGATGTAAACAGGCGATATTAAGACAACCAATGAAAACAAAAGAACATATAATTTAAAATCGAATCAACATTAAGTCAAATAAAGGTTAACTTTATAAAGATTTTCCTAACTGTTCTTTATTTAATCATATATAATGTAATAACTCTGAGGATTGATAAGACTTAAGAAATCTTTATTCAGCTTGAATTGAGAAGGCACGTCTTGGCTGCTTATTTATAGAGGAGGGAGAGTTCTTATTTCAAGGGAGACAGTCGTCATCAATAGAGGTACCTTTTGTTAGTCTATAACTGGGTGGGGTTCCCTAGCCCATCTAGTTAGCCTACATTGGCATCAGTTTTTTTTGTTAGCGATCCTCACTGCAACACCTTCGTTTGTTTATTACTTCTCAGATCATTCGTGCTCAGTAAAGATCATATTCAAAATGTCAAAAAATCCTTCATTTATATATATTTTTGTAAGTAGTGATCATGTTTTTTGTACACGTACAGAAAGAACAAAACATTATTTTAATACCATTCGTCCTTGCACTGAATTCTGTTGCCATATATGGTCTGCTGCCGCCGCTGCTCATCTCGAGGTTCTCGACAAAATCCAAAAAAACGGATATGCAATATGATAGGTCCTGACCTGTCACCTCGGCTCCAGTAACGTTCTCACAGACGTGATGCGTCTTCTCTCTGTCTTTTCAACAATTATTTTCATGGCTTCTGCTCTGACGAGTTATTTTCACTAGCACCCCAACTATATAAATTTAAGCGTGCTACTAGGTTGGCATCTCGGTCCCACCTTTTTACTGTCAAAACAGTTAAATGTAAACGCCTCTTCTACTCCAACAGCTTCTTCTCTCACACTTTCCGACAGTGGAGCTCCCTCCCTCTTACTTGCTTTCCTGATAACTATAATCTTCAAAAACTTAAATGCAATGTCAATCGACATCCTCTCTTTATCCATTCCTGAAACACCTCCCCCCTCTTTAAGCTTACTTTCACTCTCTGTAAACCCTTGCCTGCTAGTGGCACTCCCAACTTTCTTGGGGTGAAATACTTAAAAAAAACACCATTTAAAAACCTGTGTGACCATTACATGACAAACGTCATTAACTCTGTCTGTATGTACACAAAATTTAAATTTTATATAAATCTATTTTCAGGATATATGTTATTTATATAAAACTACCTTCAGGGTGTATGTATAAGGTGTGTTATGAAATGTAAAGGGGTATCATGTTTCTGCTTGGGTTCTATCCCCAGGCTGCTCCATTTTATAGATGTTATATACAAATTATTAAAGCCTGTATTCCAAAATCCGAAAATATCTGAAGCACTTCCGTTCCCAAGAATTTCGAATAAAGGATTCTCAAGATATATATATATATATATATATATATATATATATATATATATATATATATAGATAGATAGATAGATAGATAGATAGATAGATAACTATACTCGTTTCGAAAAAACCCTCGAATTTTTGATTTTCCAATAATCAAATCAATCTCGAGGGGAAAAAAGATTTTAAAAAAAGAAAGAGCTAGAAACATGAAAGTCTGTCGAAAAAAATCGCACAGATACAGGTTTGAAGCCCAAAGAAAAAAACCCGACACGAGTAAACAACTAACTAACAAAAGAGCTCAATACAACCGTAGAGCAGACCTAGATACACCTAGTGAGCCAGACAAACCTACCTAGGTTTCACCTAAACGGATCGTCAGGGAGAGTCGATGTAATATATATATATATATATATATATATGTTCGACTCTCTCGTCGTATTCGAAATTATGAGGGTCAAGCAGCTCTGACAGCCAGACACCAGCACATGTGATTTGATTATAGTGGTGAAGGCTTTGTGCAGCACCATCCACACTTTTTGAAGGGCCTAATACAAAGAACTGCT
>CAHIKZ030001558.1:3980000-3992500 GCA_903632075.3 Acanthosepion pharaonis
ATTTCGGTATTTATTTATCCTAAACAAACTTTGATGTTGATTGAATCTTTTCTTGAACTCATGTTTTGTACATCCAATGTGGACTTTTACGTTGTCGGGATCCTCAGTAGATGAGATATTGCATTGGTATATTAATGATTCCGTGCGGCATTTATTTTTTAGAGAACAGTTATTAGGATTTCCTCAGTTACATAAGTTTTGTTTATCTTCGTCTCTTTTTATTTTTATACTCTTTAAATCTTTTGGGGTTTTGGTCTAAGTGTTTATTCAAGATATTAGCGTTGTGTTTCTTAATAATTTTCTCTAAGTTTACATTATAGCTGTAACTTAATTTCAGTGTATTTTTATGGAAATAGTACTAAACTTGCTACCTTTAGGATTGAAGCAAGGAATTTTTTCCTAATTTATTCTTTACCATTTGGTTGTATGGGGTGCATACCAATTTTTTTTCTGTTTCTGTTTTTTCTATGCTTTCCATTTTCATTTTTTATGTAAGTTAGTTTTGGGCTTTTGTAGCCACTATCTTTTAGAGCTTTATTATAGAAATTAATATGTTCATAGAAAATCTTCTCATTTGCTGAATTTGTACTTATTCTTTTTTCGATATTTATGTTCTGTAAATTTACATTGAGCACTGTTTTGTAAAAATAAAAATATCAATAAGAACACCGGATTATATATCTTACTGTTCATTTATTTTTTACTATAATATATATATATATATATATATATATATATATATATATATATATAGAGAGAGAGAGAGAGAGAGACTTTATTTCAATCTTTCATGAGCTTCCGATCCTTAGCTATGATTAATTAATGATGAACATGTCATTTTCGTTTGTGATCGATTTCATCACAGTTCTTCTTTTATGCTTAGAGAGCTTACATTTTTATTTCTGAAAGTAGAGTAGATAGTGTAAAAAAACAAACAAACAAAAAACTCGGAGAATTCCTGTAAGTGTCTTTAATCATTTCAAAGATATAATAGTTCAGAGCTTAATTTTTGCTTTCACATGATTTAGGCAATTTTGCTGTTGCACCCAGTATATATATATATATATATATATATATATATATATATATATATATATATATATACACAAAAGGCGAAACGTTTGGGGAATTTCTTTAAAAAACACCTTAAAATGAGATATTTTTTTATTTTTATTAAAGTAAAAGATAGCATTTCAGTAACTACAGTGTATTTCACTTTATATTTGAGTCTTTCTCCAGTCTTCTCTTACTACAAAAAATACAAATTTGTATTCGTCACTCCACAAACCATTTTGCTAAATTATGAATATTTCGAATGAGAAATATAATATTTTGTTTTCCCATTAACCCCTCAATAGACTTTGAGATTATTTAAATTTTAAAATAAATTAAATTTTAATCTTCTTCTTCTTTGATTTATTGATTTTCTTTTCCTGTCTTTAAGTTGATAGCGCCTTGTTTTCTTCTGTCTCTCTTACTTTCAATCTGTCCTGTGAGTATCAAAATTTCCAAGCACTCCTTCCTCATTACTTGCCCCCAGAAATTTCAGCTGTCTCTTTCTGATATTAACCATGTCTTTTTTGTTTCCATTCTCTCTAGAAATTCGTCGTTGCTCACATGTTCGGTCCATGGTATTCTCAATATCCTTTTGTAGAACCACATTGTTGCTTCAAGCTTCTTCGTCATCTGTGAGGAGATCGTCCAGCATTTACTGCCATATAAGAGGATTGATATTATATAACAGTTTAGTACTTTTTCTTTGTTTCAAACAATTTTTTTCTGTTTCTTAACACTTTGTTCATCTTTCGCTATCCAAATGCGTCTTCGGATTTCGATGTGACACTTTACGTCTTCTGTTAATACGCTTTCCACGTATCTAAATCGTTCCACCTGTTTGATTTTGGTATCTCCAATCTGTAATTTTCACGTTGGGCTGTTCCTTTTGCTAACGACCATATAGCTGTCTCTATGTTTGAAGAAGAAAAAAAAAAACAAAAACAGACTGTACCATTACGACACTATTTTTATTTTTATTATTTAATTTTGAAGTAATTTGCAAAAATGGCATAATCAAAACAGTTAACAAATGAGGTTGGGACACAAAGTGAAATTTTCTTCAGTGAAAGCTACTTTCAAAGACAAATTTCCAAGATTTCTGGACATGGAGTGCAATATTCATTACAAATATAGTTAAAAACTGGTACAAATGTTGAAGGAAATAGAGCTGGATTACCAAATGTGGCAAAAACTACTGAAGATAAATACTTGATTATTGAGATCAAAAGAAATAAAAGGAAAACTGCCCCAGAATTGACAACTGAACTTAATTCCTCTTGACAAGAACCGTTGTTTTTCTCGACAGCAACCATTGTCAACCTAGATCAGCTGGGTTCAAGGGTTACATAGTCATCAAGAAACCTTTGTTACGGAAGGTAAATGAGCATAAACTTTTTGAATAACGCCTTTTTTTGAGGCATCATCAGACTAAATTGATGATTTTTTTGTATATGAGTGTAAAGATGATGGGGAATATAGAAACACAAACTTTTTTTTTACTGATAAAGTTCTTTGATGGGGCCTGTTTTTTTAGAAGTTTACTATTATTGAGCATGACTGAGAAAAATTATGGTGACAAGTGGAATAGATATAGGTTGAGGCTGGACATAAAGAGACAAAGATTGTAGTTGTCAAGTAAGCATACTCTAGGAGTTTGTTCTTTCTGGGTAAGAATCCAAGTCAAACTTTCTTTTTATCAAAGAATCACGAAGGGAATGGAGATGGTTTGACATCGTGAACAGGGCATGGCAGTTCCAGGCTGTGAAGTTCCGAACTGGTGGCACTAATGAATGTAAATCGTCCGAACATTTAGCATAGTAATAGCGACATAGCGTGTCTCAAAATTTTTTTTTTGTCCAGGGGGACAAAGGTTGCAGAGTCTGAGAATTGAGCTTAAATATACAAGCGCATTTGAACTCAGTCGAGGCTGGATAATTAACGACTGGGCAGTCCCAGCCCAGATATGGCTGCAATAATCCATTCTTAGGCGGATCTGACACTTAATTAAGATAGAGCATGGCAGCAGTTGTTAGGAATTTTCTGAGGTGATACAAGGAACCGACCAATCCATCAAGCATTGAATATACGCGTTCCATTTGAGTGAGTTGGTTATATATACACGTGGGGGGGCTATAGCAAAATTATTCAAATCATCTAACAACAAAATTTTCCAATTGCTAGATTAAGCTTTGAACCGTTGTATCTTAGAAATGATTAAAGATATCTTACTGGAATTCTCCGAGATTTTTATAGCACTATTGGGCTATACTTTGAACGATAAGAATGTATTTAGTATTTATTTGGAATGATGATCCCTCTTGCTGTTTTGACCTCCTGATCCAGTTTTCCTCTCTACTGCTACCTCTTTTTAAAACTTATTCACCATTCTTGTGATGGTTCTTGAATGAAGTTTGAAGATGGGAGCCAGAATACCGTTACAGAAGGCCTGAATGATCTTTTCCCTCTCACCATTGCTCATTTGGGAAGATATAGTGGGGCTGACACGAAACAATTATAGCCTATTCTGTCTAACTGAATAACTCAAATGATTTTTAGTGATTGTTACGAAAAATTGTGTCAAATGGCTAAATGCCTTATCTGAAAATTACGAAAAAGAAACTCAGTTTAGTGTTTGTTTGTTTTTTAGATATTAAACATTTTGCGGGATGTGCAATTATCCTATGCTGTTACAAGATTTGGACAATTTTCCTGTTACACCCTGTATATACTTCTACTCCAACAGCTTATTCTCTCGCACTTCCCGCCTATGGAAATCTCTTCTGTTTCCTTGCTTCCCTGATAACTACAATCTTCGAAGATTTAAATACAATATCAATCGCTATCTGTCTTCTTGAATCCCTTTCATCATTTTTCCTTTTTTCAATCCTCCCTATTCTCAGTCTTCTCTTTCACTTTCATACCATGCAACCCCGCCACTGCATACTAGATATTAAAGAGTATAAACATTTTTTTTATCTCTTAAGTGTGCTCACATTCCTCTCCAAATTACGAATTATCCTTCACAAAAGCGGCAGTTGTTGATGCACGAAAAATCGAAAACTCTTATAATGAATATGTTCTAGTTTTGTGGCATCTTAAGCATGTCATTATTTTCTCTTCGAGTTACACATGCTATCAATTCTAATTATTGCTGCTGTTGGTAGCCCTCAAGTGACCTGATGTCTGCGATTTGACACCGTTCTTTGTGAATCTGTAACGCCAGTCCACAAGGTTGATTTGGTTGATTTTGTTTAGCGGCAAATCAACCTCTATAGGTTATTTAATGCCGAAATCTAAATATTTTTGTACTCAATTGCATGATTTGTTGAGTATCATGGTTGCCTCCTTCTTGAAAAAACCATGGCTTATTAAAGAAAAACAATTCATTCATTTTGCTTTTAATAATAAATCAACCCCAAGTAAGGCGATAATGCCACTAAGACACAAAAGCTAATAGGAGTGAAAGAGAATGAGAAAACTAGGATTGGGTTTCCGGTCCCTTTTAATGTCTACTTTCTTTCTATACTTCTAACCTCTTTGAAATTTGATTCAGTATTTTTCTTCTCCCTCAATAGGAGCTGATGGGTTCACGTTTCGTCCAGTTCAAACACCTCCCCGGTCTTTTAGTCGAGAGTAGAGGTTTATTCCTTGTTTCCTGTTTAGGATTGGGTTTCCGGTTCCTTCTGAACAGAAAATAAGGAATAAACCTCTACTCCCGCTCAAAATATCGTAGAGGGTTTGTGAAACAGACGATTTTCATTCAAGATTTAATATGTTCCTTTGTTTGGTTATTGCGAGCGTATTTCTATTGATTTCCTTTTTGACAGTTTATCAACGTTTTGAAGGTTATTCAAAGCCGGAATATATTTTTAGATTGTCAGATCTAAGACGAATATGGTTTCATATTTTTACCAAGGTTATTTGCGCGTAATTGAATCTAACTAAGCCGATTAAAATTCGAACACGGTTCTCCGTTTTGTTTTCTCATTCTGAACCAATTTTTATTACACCACCCGCGCAAACAAACTTACAGCACCTGGTATTCTCAAGAGGTTAGCCGTCTCGGTTCTGACCTACATCGATGTTGCTTAACTTCAGTGACGGGGTAAGAATAATATGTTGAATTTCTAAAATGCGAGATTATCATTACTATGAATTATGTCGATACACATCTTGATATTACTTCTCAGATTAACAAGACATTCTTGATTTGTTTATTGTGTTCTCTATCTCGAGATGTTCCAAATGATGCTATTATTCAATCCGTGAACTCTTCTTATTCTGATACCATTGCTAAGAACAATCAAGGTTATCAGCATGGCCCTTATCTCTTGCGGGAAGAATTCAACCTCTTCAGAGCGAAAGAAAGTTGCTTCTGGTCGAACCTAATTAGATGAACTTGCTGGTTTATCAATCATGGGATGCGATAGGCCTGCAGGGTTGGAGCACTTCGTAAATGGTCTCAAATTTTAGCCTATCACTAGCCTTTTAGTTGCAAATGATCGCAACCGTGTAATAGCGATAAAAGTAAAAAGTCTATGCTTTAGTCAGATCAAATTAAATGAAATAGGCTATGGATCGATCCAGTCTTTCGTTTTCCTGTTCTTGAGATAAAACCCATTTCTACAGTTTATTGACAGAGTGTATCAAAAATGCTTTTACAAAATTTGGGGGCGGGTACCACAAAACAAAACAAAGACAAAGGTTCATATAAATATGTATATCATATGTAAATCATGTTTAAGATTTTATTATGTGATTCTATTTGGAAAATGTATATTTAACTTGGACTTTCGTCATTCTTGTTGGCAATTAAACGAAGACGTTAAAAGTACGCATCTGATGTTATCAAAGCTGTCGTTTGGTTGATTGAAATATATATTTGATGGACTCTCCTGTCGTCTTCACGGTATTAAACCCCAAACAATTTAGCCCCTAGAAAAGCCTAAGTAAGCATGTTATTTGCATATAGTGATAATTATTATTATTATTATTATTTTTGCACAGAACCATCTACACTTTTCGAGCACCGTGTTTACATAGAATTCCCCCGACGTCACTGATGTACAATTTGATTTTGTTGTCTGGCATGAGTTCCTCAAAGAGCCCAGTTCAGGTTTCGAATTCAGAGTTGTCACTCTCATAGACTAGTTGGCAACCAAGCCTAAAGAAGCGAGTCTTTCCTAGTATTTAACCCATAGCTGGAAGGAGGAGATACGGAATCATACATTTCCAAAACAGAGTGTATTTGCGGGGAAGTGAATGTAGCGAACTCGATTGGAATTCGAACTCGAGTCTCCAAATTTTTCATTCTGAGTAATGTTATCCATTGATCGTTACACCACACACATGGTCCACACACACACACACACACATATATATATGTGTGTGTTTGTGTGTAAACCGTATGTAAAAAAATCTTTTATATGTTAACAGTTTTTGACATGCACTATTTAATTTAAGTATGTCCACTATTTCGGCATAAATTTTCTATATTGAAGTTTAAAATGAATTTTTACAACGAAAAAAACATTCTTGAAGATTTCATTTTAGCTTTAATCGAAAGTTTAATAATTAAATTTACGATTTCTATTAATTAAACAATTCTGGTGTATTTCAGAAAGAAACTATATACGTTTGATTGTCAGATTGAATTTCAAATTTTTAAATTTTCTTAAAACGGCCATTTTCTTAATTTTAAGAAATTTGTAAACAAACACAAATTTATCGATTTTTAAAATATTAAAAAAAATTCTGACACGTTATTTTAGTAAAATTAAAAAATTTAAAGTTAAAGTAATCTGATTTCAAAGAAATCTTTGTTACTTATAGCATAAAAAAAATAATATACAACCAATTATTAACGAGCGGTCCCGTTCAGTTGTTCGATCTTACTGATAATGATTGATTGACGAGCCGATGACAGCTACTACTGATGACCATAAATGACAATTTTTAAGTCTGAGTTTTTTAAAAAAATTATTCTATTTGAGTATGACACACACTAATGGAAATACAATACATAAAATAAAATTATTTAGTGAAATAGTAAATGAAAAAAAGAAAAAATAATTTAAAATTTAAAGTTTACACTTTTACAGCTGATCGGAAAATACAATCTGTTAATAAACGAAATGTTTTGAAAGGGACAAAACCCTTAGATCACGTGACCTTGTTATAATAATGGCAATTTCTGTATATCATACATGGAAATAAGGAATGTATTAAGTAAAAAAATACAACATAAAAAATTATTTTTAAAAAAAGTAGCGCAACTAAATTTATTAAACTTAGCAATTTTGGATTCGTAAATTTTTTTTCTACTTAATTAGTACATAATATCGAGGAACCCTCCTAATACAGAGCTTTACACGATTTAAAACTATTATAAATTATTATAATTAAAATTTCTTAAAAAACGAAAAAATTCTTGTAAAAATTAATTATTCATCAGAAAAAAATTATTTCTTCAGACAATAATGTCCTTAATATTACTTATTTACAAAAGCAATTAAAAGCTTTTCTAATTAAGTAATATCATAGTTTTATTGGATTCATTATTTTTCAATTCAGAGCAGATTTTCAGTTAAATAGCTCAAATTTGTGAAAGAAAAGTAGATTATTTACCATCTTCGAAGACTCCTACTTTTAACAAAAAAAAAAAATTCAGGAACCAAAAAGGTTTTGGGCGAAATTTCATTAAATTAAGTAAATGTGGGGTAACATATTTTAAAAAAATATAATTTTTACCAAAATTTTCTAAAAAAAAATATTTCAAAAATAATTTCATTCATTTGTGAATAAGTCCTGAAAATTTCATTAAGATTGGACAATTATTTTATTTTTACAAGAATTTCCAAATCAATATGTTTTCAACGGTAAAAAAACGCAAAAAAAAACTATGTTATTTTAAACGTCGCCGCGATGACGTAAACAAAGACGATTTTAACCAAAATTTCGAACGTGTTAGAAAATATTAAAAAATTTCAAAAAATAATTAAAAAATACTTTTTTCTTTCATCTAAATAATAACATAAGCATTTTGACGATAATACTTTATTTTCTTTAAGTTTGTGGCATTTTTCATTTACGCTATGCTGTTTTTCCGCGAAAACAGTGGACATGCTTAATTTAAACAGTTTCTTCTATCGAACTTCTCGCCTGTGGAAATCTTTTCCGGCTTCTTGATTCCCAGTCAACTTTGATCTTCAAAAAATTAAATGCAAGGCAATCGTTTCTTCTGTCTTCTTATTCTTTTATTGTTCTCTCTCTTTAATATTATATTTTTATCATATTCTCTAACATTCTGTAATCCCTTGCGTCCTAGTGACTTTATTGCCTTGTCTGGAGTGAAATGATTTTTTTTAAAAACAAGCTTTTAAATTTCTTAAGTTGTCATCATCAGAATAGGTAGAGACAAATGGTGAGTTTCGTAGAACTGGTGACGTAGACAATTTGTGATATAGATATTTTTTTTAAATGTAAGAACCCCTTTTATTAAAAAAAAATGATTGCAATGTCAATCGTTATCCTCTGTTTTCTTAATTCTTATTCTTTTATTGTCTTCTTTCCGTAATAGTGATTTCTCTCATATTCTCTAAAAACCCAGTAACCGTGTCGTCTTAGTGGCTTTATTGCCTGGCTTGGAGCGAAATGATAAAATATATATATATATATATATATATATATATATATAACTAGACTCATTTCGAAAAAACCTCGAAATTTTGATTTGCTAATAATCAAATCAATCTCGAGGGAAAAAAAAAGGTTTTAAAAAAAGAAACAGCTACAAACATGAACTTTGCCGACAAAAAAATCGCACAGATGCAGGTCTGAAGCCCAAAGAAAAAAAAACCCGATACGAGTAAACAACTAACTAACAAAAGCGCTCAATATAACCGTAGAGCAGATACACCTAGTGAGCCAGACAAACCTACCTAGGCTCACTAGGTATAGGTATATATATATATATATATATATATATATATATATAGTTTTAAGGTGTGCTAAATCTATGGGATAAAGTGCTCAATATCAGAGAGAGAGAGCGTATGTAAATATAAATATAAAAGTGAATACTGAAGTCAACACTCACGGGCCACAGGCTGTTTCATGCTGGACGCAATCGTCAGGCATGAAACAGCCTGTCGTTTCTTTAGTGTTGACTTCAATGATCATTATATATATATATATATATATATATATATATATATATATATATATATATATAATGTAAAATTCACATATAAATATAAATATATTTGTAAAAAACAATATGAATAATGAAAAAGGAAAACGCGTTTCGTTCCCTGAGAGAAGATATTTGTTCATATGCGTCCGTATTGTGATATTCCCTTCCACAGTGGCATGGAATTAATCGGTGGAAACAAAAGAACGTCTGTACTTCGATAATTTCACTTGAGGTCTGCATACCCCCAGACACCGATCGGAATTCTTTTCAAATGCTTTCAAGAAAATTTAATTTGTTTTCAATTATCATATACGAAATAAAATTAAGACTTAAAGTTTTACTCCACCTCACAGGCTGGTAATTTTATGTCATATAGACAATATTACATTACACAGCTGCACACTTACCTCTCATACATCCACACACACACACACACACACACACACACATATATATATATATATAGACAAGCGTATTTGTATATACATATATATATATATATATATATATATATTAATTTAGGCTAACTCGAGGCTACTTTTTATTAAGTATTAAAGTTTAGCCAACTCTTATTCACTACGGCAGCTGCTTACTATTCATATCTGTATATATTGTGGTCAGGTGAGTGGGGTGAATAGTGATTGCAAAAAATAAAAAAAAATAAAGGTAGACAGTTACTCTCCTGGAGGACACGTCTGGCGTAAAAACCAGATCTGTTATATCTTAACTTTGTAGCTAAAAATAATCACTGAAACTCTAGTTCCGTATACTCATGATTAAAATACATTCTTATATACTTAAAATTCTGAATTCCCTGTCGATATACCAAGTTACGATTGAAAAATAATTAAATTGTTGATTGAAAACATACACTACGGACTTATTTTATTTTTCTCAATATTTTATATTAGGTGGATGCAAAGGCTTTAACAGTTAAATAATTACGAAAAACCTATTAGACATTCAATGTGTAGTTCATAAAAAAAACCCCAGGTGTACTTGCATATAGTGATTTACCTAGCTAGATTATATGTGTCACGGGGACGAATGTATGGTGCACCCAGTGAGGATCGAACTTATTACCCGTGATAACGAGTGTTCGTTGACATTACAAAAATTAATTTGTTTACATTATTCGGACTACTGTCCTCATCTTTTTCGCCATATATATCACAACGTTTCGGCCGTTGTACGCTCAGGCCTTCTTCTGGTGGTTGAAATGTCGAACTGAACCCTTTATTTCGCTTAATGGGGTATACATGGCACAGTGGAGAAAGGCGTTGGTTAGATCCAGTGACACGACCCAAAGAGTGTGAGTTCAATACCCGGTTAAGGCAGTGGAGAACTTTCAGAGGGAAATTAACAGGAGATAATTGATAACTGACATCCATTAAAAACATGGCACGTGGAACTAGAACAGTCTACCCCAATGAGCGAAATAAATCGACATTCCAAACACCTGATGAAGACCGGAGCGTACAACGGCCGAAACGTTGTGATAAATATGGCGAAAAAGATGAGGACAATAGTCCGAATAATGTAAATAATGTCCATAATACCTCATCTCAGAAATACATTGTAACCCGGATATAAGAGACCCGGATATAAGAGAAACCCGGATATAAGAGAGATTTTTTCTGGTCCCAAATTAGAGCCTGTGTAGATGTATATAAATTAGACCCGGATATAAGAGAAACCCGGATATAAGAGAGATTTTCTCTGGTCCCGTTCTCCCCTATATAAGAGAGTGACTGTGTGATGTCGTAAATCGGTCGTAATCGGTCAAACAGAAGTCAGTTAGAGAGAGAGTGAAGTTCAATGACTTAATCTTGACTAGTCTAGAAACACGGTGTGTCCAATCTGTGTCTGTAGGAGACACCCTCTTATGATTTTGCTTTGTGTGTCTAAGGGTAGCGCTGCCCGCTTTTTTGCCGACTTTGCTTGTCGTTGCATTTACTGGACAGCACTTTCACTTTACCCACTGTTCTGTTGAGTCAGGAGTTTGTCTGTTTGTTAATTTTGCCACTGAAAACCGTTTGCTTGCGATCATTGCGATTAGTGATGTCGGCGTCGGCGTCTCAACGAAAGACTCTGAGCATTTCTGAACACTTGGAGCTCATCGACGATGTCAAAGTGAAGAAACTCAAACTGGCCGCTGCAGCCAAAAAGTACGGAATCGGTTATTCAACAGCAGCAAAAATTCTCAAGAAAGAAGACGATCTCAGATCTTGCATGCAAATGAACGGAAACACTAATCGCAAACGAAAGCGCCAATCCGTGCACAAGTACGTTAACGAAGCGCTTACACAATGGTTTACGCAAGCATGTGCTCGTGGAGCTACCGTCACCGATCACGTCATCAGGCAGAAAGCATCACAACTGGCCGTAAATCTTGAAGTTGATTTTGAACCGAGCAATGGCTGGCTCATGCGCTGGAAGCAGGCCAATAACGTTTCGTTCAAAAAATTTCACGGTGAATCAACGTCAGCAGATCACGGTTCTGCCAACGAGTGGGTGACAAATGTTTTGCCGCAACTTTTTCGTGGATATGATCCAAAAGATGTTTGGAACTGTGATGAAACGGGAATTTTCTACAAAGCCATGCCGTCTGGATCCTTGCGATTTGCCGGCGACGAACAGTCAAATGGGACAAAAGTTCCCATAGACAGACTCACGATGCTTCAGTTCACAAACATGGACGGCAGTGAAAAGCAAGGTGTAGTTGTTGGTAAGTCGGCAAAACTACGCCGCTTTAAAAATGTCAAAACTCTGCCGTATTTCTTACTTCGCTAATCGTAAAGCCTGGAGGACAAGTCAGCTGTTTACTGACGTTATGAAAACGCTTGATCGAAAAATGATTGCTCAAAATCGAAAGATTATTCTGTTTTTGGACAATGCAACTTGTCATAACTTACTGCCGGGTACAAATCTGTCAAACATCAAATTGTCGTTCATGCCACCAAACACCACCAGTCTCATTCAACCTTTGGATGAAGGCATCATTCGTTCATTCAAAGCGTATTATCGTCGGGAACTTGTTCGAATGCAAATCGCAGCGATCGATGCTACACCGCCAGTGCCGCTGTCCGAGGTGGCCAAGCAGATAACTGTTTTGAAGGCCATGCACATGATGAAGCGAGCACTTTTCATGGTCAAACCGTCAACAATTCAAAATTGTTTTAAAAAGGCCGGCTTTGTCATTGAATCACAGGCTGAGGTGGAAGAAATACTCGACGAAAATGATGATGAT
>CAHIKZ030001558.1:3995000-4162500 GCA_903632075.3 Acanthosepion pharaonis
AAGCAAATATATTTACATATATGACACGGAAATCAGAAAAACTATTAGAATCATTAAAAAAAAAAAATCCAAACAAACAATAATCAACAAAGTAACTTGATTTTTACTCAAAACATTTAATATATGTAGCACGGCTGATGCTAACTTCCAGGAGAGAGACTTAATGCATATTCTCTGAGTAACGTTGTCTACTGTTGTGAGGTTGAAAGGTTATATTGAATCAATTGCGAGGAAGTTTGGGGTTCAATGTACCGCGCCTGATAATTTTTCTCGACAGAATCTATCTTACAAATTCAGAAGTCTACCATTCGCTCTTGATTTGAATATAGCTGCCACATATAGTCTGCTTCACCTGCTGTACATTTTTAGATTCTAGATAAAATCGAAAGAAGAATCTGTAATATTATTGGTTCTGACCTGGCATCTCGACTTCAGTTGCTCTCCCACTGCCGTAAAGTTGCTTCCATGTGCCTTTTTCTATAAATACTTCCATGGTAACTGTTCCGATGAACTTTCATCTATATTTTCTTAAAGAATATTACCTCCGTCCCACATTCCTGGGTATAACGATAGACTAAATTCGGCAGCAAGGCCTCTGTTCAGGAGACAGGAGGTTTTGAGGAGCTTGAAACCACCTTTTAACTGCTGTTGTTCCCAGGTCCATTCTGACCCGGAGTGGTAGCACTTGTTAGCGTCCCAATTATGGACAAATAGTGAACCTCCTCCCACAAATAAAAATAAAACTTTATGAAATATAAAAATACATTTTTACAGTAAAAATACCAGCAGTATATTTTTATATAAAAAAAATAATCAACAATACCCATTTATAGTAAATTTACCTACAATACATCAATTAACATTTAATTAAGAACTCTTCATGACATCAATCCATATAATATTCTAAAATATCTTAAATAGATCAAATTGTATTCCAAAATATAAATTTAACAACACTACAACATAAAACACATATTACCACGCAAACATATACTGAGTGTAACAGCAAAATTATCCAAATCTCTACCCGATCCCGTTAAATAAAGGGTCTACCCGGAATTTTTATGATGTAACAATTATTATGAGATAATGTAACAACTATTATGGGATAAAATATTAAAATATTATGAAAGTTATTCCTTACTTGCTGGCGAATGTAGATGCATAATTGTCCATCCCATAAAATGTTTAATACCTAAAAAAACACTAAACCAATTGAATTTATTTTCTCCAGGTTTTTAGATAACACGTCTAGCCATCTTGATACCAGTTGTCATAAAAATCACCGAAAAACGATTTGAGTTATTCAACTAGAAAGAGAAGAGGTTAAAATCGTTTTGTGTCTTCTCAACTGAGCAATAGTATGAGTATGAATCCTAGTACCATTCTGGCCTTCAGTAATGGTACTAGGATTCATACTCTGGTTTCCATCTTCAAAGTCCATTCAAGAATCATCAAGAGAACTGTGATTAAGTTTTAAAAAGAGGAAACAGTAGAGATGAAAATTGAATCAGGAGGTCACAACAGGAAGAGGGATTATCATTTCAGCTAAAGAGACAAATTAGAAATAATCCGACTCAATCCATAAGACGTTTGGCACGCGAGAGAGAAGTTTCAGCTATAACAGTCCAAACACCAGTGGAAAAAAAGACTCGAAAAAAGAAATCGTACGTGAAACCTGTGAGGAACCTTGTTACTCCAGGATAGAACTTAAGTTTAGAAAGGGAATAGATAATCTTGAATAAGTTGGAAAATGAACCTGGAATTATCTCTCTCTCTCTCTCTCTCTCTATATATATATATATATATATATATATATATATATATATATATATATATTGTGTGTATTTAGCAGCATATTTTCATTTATACACGTTTCATTAAATAATATAGACAAGTGTTGTCTATTTATTTTATGTAAAATTTTTTCGTATCTTCTGATAAGTTTGGTAACATTATCATTAACCGAAAAAAGAAATTCACAATATTTATCCATTATTTTTTAATAAAATCTAAGCTATCGGCTTACTCAAGCCATTATCAAAAATGTAATTACAAACATATCAAACAATATACGGACACGACAGTGATGATAGTCTATCATTGTTTTGTTTACATAGTGGATCACTAAGCAACGATGAACACGCGCATATAAGACGCTAGAAGCGAAAAAAAAGCACATGGAAGCAACTTTACGGCAGTGGGAGAGCAACTGAAGTCGAGATGCCAGGTCAGAACCAATAATATTACAGATTCTTCTTTCGATTTTATCTAGAATCTAAAAATGTACAGCAGGTGAAGCAGACTATATGTGGCAGCTATATTCAAATCAAGAGCGAATGGTAGACTTCTGAATTTGTAAGATAGATTCTGTCGAGAAAAATTATCAGGCGCGGTACATTGAACCCCAAACTTCCTAGCAATTGATTCAATATAACCTTTCAACCTCACAACAGTAGACAACGTTACTCAGAGAATATGCATTAAGTCTCTCTCCTGGAAGTTAGCATCAGCCGTGCTACATATATTAAATGTTTTGAGTAAAAATCAAGTTACTTTGTTGATTATTGTTTGTTTGGGTTTTTTTTTTAATGATTCTAATAGTTTTTCTGATTTCCGTGTCATAAAACCTAAGAGAATTCCAGTTAGATATCTTTAATCATTTAAGATACAACGGTTCAGAGCTTAATCTAACAATTAGACACATTTGCTGTTACACGATTTGGACAATTTTGCTGTTACATCCGCTATATGTACGAAAGATGAGTATCATCTACTATGTATTAAATTGTGAAAGCAGAATAACATATATTATATTTTCATTACTTCATGTTGAGGGGTCCACCCCTTTTTACACAAATGGACTCACCCAGTATATACATATACTACAGCTACGTGAAGACACGAGAGTAAGACGAGAGTCAGACGAGAGCAAGACCGAAGAGTCGAGTCCAGAGTGACAGGGTGAAAGGTTGTAGGTAACCGGAAGAGTGAGGGTGAGGTAACAGCGTTGTAGGAGTCACAGTGAGCGAGCACGTAGACTCAGTAAGAAGTCATACAGCGATACTTCAATACCAAAGACTGTATATATATATATATTGCTACTAACTCGTATTCCTGGAACTACTAATCTGCTTTACCAGTTTGTATTATTAAATACATTATTTTCATATATTCATTCCTGGCGTTTGTTATTTATTGGTACCGGATTTCAACCCGGAATCCACAACACTTCAAATCTCCAAAAAAAAAAAAAATAAAATAAATTCGGTACTAAATGACCCATAAGGTGTTGACATGCTGTTAAACAAACAAATCAAAATTAAGTCAAACGTCTGTCTTATAAGAAATGTTGAAAAAAATGATAAAATTGTCGGATACATGGCAGCTTAATCGACTTAAAAGATATTACCTTTATCCCATAACAAAAAGACATGTAGTCTGAAATAAATATGCAAATGTAAAAACTATTATGGGATGATGTAACAATTATTATGGGATAATGTAACAACTATTATGGGATAAAATATTAAAATATTATGAAAGTTATGTGGCACTTACCGCAAAATATGACGTATGAAAAAATATTCGTCTACTTGGAATATTTCCTTCATTTTGCAAAAAGAAAAGAAGGGTAGAGTCCATTTAATTTATCTTATAGACCCGCTGGCACAAAAAAGGCAAACTCGATGCATAGAAAAAATTGTTTATTCTTTGTTCGGAACAAGCGGAGGCCTTTTGTTTTGAAAATACGAACTAAAAAACAAAAAATAAAAATGATACAATAAGAACGTGAATAGAATTAGAAAAGATGTATTCCCTCGGGGCTGGCATAACCAAATAAATAGATTCTGTTCTTTTCTAAAAAAAAAATAATGATTAATAATAAAATAAAATAGTTCTCATGCCTTATTTAAATACGTACTCACAGAAACATGAATTTTCTTCATCTACACCTCAACAATAGAAAAATTAATTGTTTTTTTTTTCTGTTTATAAAAAAAACATGTCGAAATAGCGAATGTTTACATTTAACTTGCTAAAGACCATCACAGAATGTAACACGTTGGTAAGAAGTTTTACTTTTGTCATTATTCACACACACAGACACATGTACACACATGCAAAGCCAGGCATATATGTGAAAATGTGCATATATATATATATATATATATATATATATATATATATATATATATTATATAAATGAATTATTATAAGTAAAAGTTTGTCACTTAGCTGATGAACCTTATCTTCAGCATCCCGACCCCAGACTTTTGTAGGCGGATCTGTCCGCACACTCTTCAGGGGTATCTGGAGTCGGAATGCTGAAGGTAACATCAATCAGCTAAGTGACAAACTTTTACTTATATTAATTCTGTTAATGCTCTATCTTTGAGAGGAGCACTTTCTTGCAAAGACTGGTTGCCTTAAATGATTTTTCTCTTATTATCCCACTGACTGTCAACATTCTTAGATTCATACTATCTTTGACATCGCTATATATATATATATATATATATATATATATATATATATATATATATATATATATGTGTGTGTGTGTGTGTGTAGTGGCTATCGGCCCCGATTGAGGGATCGGAGAGTCGAGTTCGAATTCCAGTCGAAGCCATTGCATTCACTCACGTGCTAATACTCTTGGGAAAGATATTAATCCACTTCTTCTCCCCCCCCACCTATGGGTAAATAGCAGGACAGACTGGATTCTATAGCCTTGGCGTGCTACTGGTCTAGGTAAAGGACAACTCTGATTTTAATACCTGCGGAGGGTTGCTTGGGGACCTTGTGGCACGTAGTGCACCAGGTCTATGTATTCAGTCCTTCAAAAAGTGTGGATGGTTCTACACAAAGCCTTCACCCCTATAATCAAATCATATCTGCTGGTGTCTGGCTGTCGATTCTTAGGAACTGAGCTGCTTGACCCTCATACGTCGACGGAAGAGTCCACTGTATATGTTGTAATCTAGGAAAGGTTACTGAATAGAATAATCACACGAAGGTTTGTAACGAACGATAATACTTAGGACACGAAAAACACATATAAGATTCGCCTAGTAGTAGTAGTAGTAGTCAAATGCTAGATGTGAGTCAAGTGAATTCCGAAGTGAATCTCCAACTGCAGGATATTTAGTAACCACCCCACACGGTCAGATGTGGCACAAGGCCGAATTTAATGTGGGGTATCCGAGGCCGTAGGCTCGGCCAAAAATTCCGCGTAGACCCCGTATCTATCGGGATCGGGTAGCTGTTTCCCGAGGCAAGACTCTGCCCTTCGACATAGCATCACCTGGGGATCCTCTCTGCTCGAAGTAGGAGAGTTTGACCAGCACAGTTGGATACGAATATCCGGACTGCAGACCAACATACAGTATTTCCTACTGTATTTATGTGAATGGGGACATACTCATTATCATCATTAGGTATGCTACAACTATATATATATATATATATATATATATATATATATATATATATATTTATATATATATATATATGTATGTGTGTGTGTGTGTGTGTGTGTGTGTATGTGTGTGAATTATCTTCAGATAGAGTGTATCTGTTAAAGAACAAAATAAAAAAAAATAAACAAGTGGGACTTTATCAAGGTGAATGTTGGATTTATTTTGTTGCACGTGTTTATATACAAGAGCAAGGATGTCGGTGGCTTATGAAGGCTTTTAAATTTGAGAATGTTTATGAATATTCATCCGGTTTTTGCTTTTGCAGATAGACATGTGCAACAAAATAAATCATTACTTTTGCCTTTTTTTTTTTAAAAAAAAATTAATTCATAAATTAATTCATTGAGAAACATTTTAAAACTTATCAATGATTCCCTTTCATGAGAGTTGTTTGAAAATCTGCCCATTTTAGAATTATACCACGATTCTTTTGACATTTAATTTCAATATATTTTCACTTTTTACACTATTTCACATTTCTCGAAATGCTCATCTTTATTGCAACGTTTTGGCCGTATTGGAAAATCTGAAAACTTAAGGAATCAGCACATATGCTAGGCTACAAAAATCTTTTAAGCCGACCAAACACAAACATGGATACAGCATGGAAACCAGTAATACAGAAAGCTTGAGAAAAATAACGAAAACAAAAATTGTAATATGAGTTCTGGTTAAAAAAATGGTTACAGGGACATTAGGTTCATAAATTCCCCAAATTCACTCACTGGACACTGTGGTTAAAAGCGTTGTTTGAGTGATCAAAAAATGACTTGACTCAAAGAGATGTAAGTTCAATACCAATAGAAGATAGCTAGGGAATTAACTGAAATTGAGATATCTAAAGGAATGACACCTAGATAAACGGTTTGGTTCAAAATTCCAACTAAGATGAGGTATTAGTAATTCTATTAATAATTATTAGTAATATAATCGGCGAAAACGTCGTGAATATGACAATCAAAGATCAGGATAGCAGTCCGAAAAATATAAATAGTGTAGTTACAAAGCCTCATATCAGAAATATAGACAGATCCTGAAGAAGGCCGAAGCGTACAACAGCCAAAACGTCGGGAATATTGCATCGAAGATTAGGACAACAGTCCGAAGAATGTATATAGTTACAATAGCTCATCTAAGAAATCTCGATATATTTCCACTTCTAGCAATATTTAAATTTTGATATAACGTATTTACATTTAAAGAAAGTTTCAGACAATTTAACTAATTCTCTTTTCTCTGAATCCTGTTATCCTCGCAACATTACGGCAGTTCGATAGAGCTACGCGAATGAAAAAAGTTTGGGCACCTCGGCGTGGTGTAATGGTTAGCAAGCTTGTCTTGCTAGACCAGTTACTACTGAAAAGTGAGTTCGATCCTCACTAGATTCCCCATCCTTTCGGCCTTGTGCCACATCTAAGTTACACTTGGAAAATCTCTACGCGAATGAAAAGCGTCCGTATCTTTTTTTATTCATCAAGTAAGCAAAGATAAGAAAAGGCCACAGACCTAAAATGCTTGTAAAATGAATTAGTCTACATTCAGGAATGTATGTAGCCCCTATTCTGTAATTTTTAACATAGAGACGTATTAAATCCGTGTCTTTATTAAACAAACAATACCATATTTTATAGATATTAAGAACGCAGGTGGAAAGTAAGAAAAACAAAAATCAGTTTACATTATTTCATGCTCTTTTGATCAGGTGTCAAAAGACGTGGTATCCACCGAGCAGAAACCTTCGTCATGCCAAGTTCATTGCACAGATTATTCTTAATTCTCTCACGACGGAACATGTTAATAGTATTGGCTATATGATTTATAGTCAATCACCTGCCATCCACTACCATATGGTGAACACGAGCAATGTTTTTTTCTAGGTGGTGGCAGTTGCGGGAAGTCCAGATATTGCGTCATCTTCAAAACTCTCCCTACCCCTCCTAAATTCAGCTTCCCACTTTTATACTGTTAATAAAACTAGATCATCATCCCTAATTTAGCAACTATATCAGCATGAAAGACCTTGAGATTTAAGCCCTTTTTTCTGTAGGTACTTGATGACAACGCGATGCCAAATTTTGTCTGTTTTCAAAAGATGACGTTCATTCTTCAAACAGTCAAATGTCAGTTTATATGGAAAGAAACAATGCAGTTATTAATAAGAAATTAGGCTGAAATTAATGCATGCCGGGTTTCACAGTTCTAACATCACGCCTTCATAGTCAGCCTATGAACTTTTCAGCTGACATTCGTACATCTGATTAATATCAGAAATGGGTAGAAATAAGACTTAAATATGACCTAGACGGAATATGCCAATAATATTGGCTTTATGATTTATAGTCAATCACCTGTCATCGAATACCATGTGGGGAACATGATCAATGTTTCTCCACGTTGGTGGCAGTTGCGGGAAGTCCAGATATTGCGTCATCTTCAAAACTCTCCCTACCCCTCCTAAATTCAGCTTCCCACTTTTATACTGTTAATAAAACTAGATCATCATCCCTAATTTAGCAACTATATCAGCATGAAAGACCTTGAGATTTAAGCCCTTTTTGTAGGTACTTGATAACAACACGATGTCAAGTTTTGTCTATTTTCAAAAGAAGTCGTTCCTAGTTACTTTTGAAGTCTTCTTCAAATAGTCAAATATCAGTTTACATGGAAAGAAATAATGCAGTCATTAATAAGAAATTATGTTGAAATTAATGCATGCGTGGTTTCACAGCTCTAACATCTACTTTTCAGCCCACCTTCCTACACCGATGAATATCAGAAATGGATGGAAATATGACTTAAATATGACATAGACAAGTCTTACAAGCTTTTAATCAGGTGTCAGATGTGACACCCACCGAACGGAAACCGTCGTCATGCCAAGTTTATTGTGTAGATTATTCTTAACTCTCTCACAGAATATGCTATTAGTATTGGCTATATGATTTATAGTCAATCACCTGTCATCCACTACCATGTGGTGAACATAATGTTTTTTTTCTAGGTGGTGGCAGTTGCAGGACGTTGTGCCTTAATTAATATTCTCCCCCCCCCTCCTAAATTCAGCTATCCAAATTTTGCACTGTCGATAAAGCTGGAGCGGCATACTCTAATATAACAACCACAGCATAAATGTCTTTGGGGCTAAACAGTTTTTTTTTAAAGGTACTTGATATCACCACGGTGCCGAATTTTATCATTTATCAGTCTTTAGATTTGAAACTAGATGTGTGCTTACCTGGAAAGAAACAATGCAGTTATTAATAAAAGGAGTTGAAATTAATGCATGCGATATTCCACAGCGCTATCATTACTTGTTCATAGTCAGTTAATGAACTTTTCAGTCCACCCGCGTGCTTCATAGATGTTAAGAACGCAAGTGGAAAGTAAGAAAAACGAAAGAATCAGCTTGTATTATCTAAACGAATCAATGCATGTCAGACCAGCGCGGATTTAAACACTGTCTTGCTTTCGATTAATAAACATTGATAATATATAGAAATTAAAAGACAAGAAACTGTTCAGTTAAGTGAAATTCTTATATGTGTCAGGTTTAGAGTTTGAAAGGTAGGACTAAACTACATTAAGTCGACAATTTACGAGAAGGACCAAAATAACAGAATATGCTGAAAATTTGGGAGCAATGAGATGTATTAAGTCGAGAATATGTTAGAAAGACCAGAATAACTTGAATCAGATCGAGAATTTGAGAGAATGACTAAAATGGCAGGTCGAGAATTTAAGAGAAAGACGAGAATAACGTAATATGCCGAGAATTTGAGAGAAATGCCCAAATGACATGCATTAGGTTGAAAATGTGATAGAAAGTCCACGATGACATGTATTAGGTCGAGAATTTTTGAGAAATACCTAAATCCCTTGTATTAGGTCAATAATTTGAGAGAAATGCAAAAATGACATGTATCAGGTCGAGAAATTGAGAGAATGGCCAAAAATTACATGTATTAAGCCGAGAATTTGAAAGACCAAAATGACATGTATTAGGTCGAGAATTTGAGAGAAAGACCAAAATGACATATATTAGATTGAGAATTTTTAAGAAAGACCAAAATGACATATATTAGGTTGAGAATTTGAGAGAAAGACCAAAATGACATATATTAGGTTGAGAATTTTAAGAAAGACCAAAATGACATATATTAGATTGAGAATTTTTAAGAAAGACCAAAATGACATATTAGATTGAGAATTTGAGAGAAAGACCAAAATGACATATATTAGATTGAGAATTTGAGAGAAAGACCAAAATGACATATATTACATTGAGAACTTTTAAGAAAGACCAAAATGACATATATTAGATTTAGAATTTTTAAGAAAGACCAAAATGACATAGAAACATTTCGAAACAAAGAAAACAGCACTGAATTGTTATGCAATAGCATTCTTCTGATATGCCAGCGGATGCTGTACGATCTCATTACAGATGACGAGAAAATAATTCAGGCAACAGAGAATATAACAGACATAGCATGTGAGTTCTAAGAAGAATGAAAACAAAAAAAAAAGTCACTTATAATTATAATCAGAAAGAGGCAGTTGAAATTTCTGAGACACATAATGAAAAAAGAGAAAGAGGCTTTGGATAATTTGGAAGTTAAATCTCAAGGTCTTTCATGCTGATACAGTTGCTAAATTAGGGATGACAATCTAGTTTTATCAACAGTATAAAAGTGGGAATTTAGGAGGAGTAGGGAGAGTCTTGAAGATGACCCACTGTCTGGACTTCCTGCAACTGCCACCAACGAGGAAAAACATTGATCGTGTTCACCATATGGTAGTGGATGGCAGGTGATTGACTATAAATCATATAGCCAATACTATTAACATGTTCCGTGAGAGAATTAAGAATAATCTGTGCAATGAACTTGGCATGACGAAGGTTTCTGCTCGGTGGATGCCACGTCTTTTGACACCTGATCAAAAGAGCATGAAATAATGTAAACTTTCATGTTATAGGATATATTAAAGGCAAGAGGGGTTAATGGAATAGCGAATAATGTACGTTATCGGTTTGTACAAATAAAAGAACAAGGAGTAGACGGGATAGTAAAAAGATAAACATTGCTAAGAATTACAACTGATAGGAAGTTGTGGAGATCCACAATCGACTACGGCCCATAAAAGAAGTTAAGAACTTAATATTCTAGAAAGTACAATATATCTATTAATATTATTGTCGTCGATAGCAGAAATTCCCATCCCTGGTGTTCTTTGATGTGCAGCTGGTGTTATGAAATAGCGTTTCAGAATGAGAAATCGGGGAGCCGAGTTCGAATTTCAGTCAGATTTGTTATATTTATTTACGAGTAAATATCCATGGAAAACGTAAGAACAAATATCACCCCAATTATAGGTTAAATAGTAGGTCTGATATGTGGAAAAACCATTATTACAGACAAAAAGAAGCAATCTTAGTGAGAAAGAGAGAGCTGAACTGCTATCTAATATCTAATCTCCTTATTGGTCGTGAATGCTGGACAAACTTCTCATGCCTTTCAGAAACTAAGCAAAGTATTACGAGATAGGAAAATGTCGTTAGAAACAAAGAAAAAAGTATTGAACTGCTATGTAATATCGAATCTCCTATATGCCAGCCAATGCAGGACAATCACCTTATACCTTTCATAAAGTAAACAACGTATTAAGAGATACGAAAATGTCGTTAGAAGCCAAGAAAATGGTGCTGAACTGCTATGTAATATCTAATCTCCTATACGCTAGTGAATGCTGGACAATCTTCTCATGCCTTTCAAAATCTAAGCATAGTATTAAGAGATAGGAAAAATGTCGTTAGAAGCTAAGGAAAGGGTGTTGAATTGCTATGTAATATCGAGCCTCCTAAATGGCGATTAATGCTGGACTGTTTCCGCACAGGGGAAGAAGAGACTTGAATCAACAAAAATGTGGTTAAACTGAAGGATACTGAGAATATCATTGAGGAAACATGTGAGTAAAGTAGATGTGTTAAGGAAACTGCAAACAAATAGGATATTTGCACTTAGAATCAAAAAGCGACAATTGATATTTCTACGACGCAGTAAAGGTGATAAGAGAAACATCGGGTACCCTATTTATGGACTTTGTGTACATGGGTAACAGAATAGGACCTGGAGAGAAAGAAAAGAGAGAAACATACAGTCAAAAACGATAGGAAGATGTGGCGAGCCATGAACGCCTTGTCATGAAGGAACACAACATATAAAAGAAGGTAAAGAAATAGATGTAAATAGTCACTACGATGGAAATGTAGTAATTATTTTTAAATGCAATGGCAGTCATTATCGTCTGTCTTCTTAATTCCAGTTCTTTTACTGATTAGTCTTCTTAATATGTTTTTTTTGTCATATACTCTTGAACACACTATCCCCTTGTCTCATATTGGTTTTATTGTCTGACATGGGAAAAAAACACACCACCCCGGGCACGCAGAACATGATATTAAACATTAAGATATTGTATATAATGTAATGTAAAAAAAAGTAAAATTGTAACACACACACACACACACACACACACACACACACACACACACACACACACACACACACACACACACACACACACACACACACACACACACATATATATATATATAATTTAATTTGCAAAAGCTCGTCATGTCGTCTACAGCATAGAACGAAAATACGAAATCTCGATATAGAATTATTTTTGGATTTTGGCTTGTATGTTCAGACAAAATATTGGACTATGTTTTTTAAGCACGACACCACGCTATAAATAATTTTTTTAATTTGTGACTAAAAAGTTGTAGTTATTTTTTTTAATAATTTTAAATTCATTGCATCCTTTTATTTTCAGAAAGATAGATCCTGAATTATAGTATTTGTCTTGAAAAATACATTGAACAACAAAGTATTTTTAAATATTCAAATTATGAATTTATAATAAATTTGAATATCTGAAAAAAAATATTTGAAAAAAAAATATTTGAAAAAAATATCGACATTAAATATTAATTTTAATTGCCTACCATGGATGAACAAAAATAGATTGACGGGCTAGTGAAATTATCAACGAAAAATAGTCAGTTGGAATTTATGTATGCAGGGTGCGATGGATAAATTGCTATAAAAATTACGCAAAAATGAAAATAACACTGACATCTCATTTTAACAGATATATTTACCAAAATTACACAAAAATATCTTAAAATACTAAAGAGTAAATTTATTCAATGAAATTGCCATTGGCTTCAACCACGGCCTCCAGATGACTTTGGAATCTCTTGCAACACTTCTGGACAGTCTCTTTGTTTACGTTGGTGAATGTTGCCATAATCCTTGCCTTCAGTTCATCTTTGGGGTTTTACTGGTCTCACGCTAAACTTTACCCCAAACATAGATAGTGAAGAGATAGTGAAGCGGGTTGAAGTCTGGAGAGTTAGGTGGCCAGATGTAAGGAGTAATCTAGTCGCAGAAATTGTCTGGCAGCCATGACTGGGTTCTCTTGCTTGTGTGGCATGGTGAAGAGCACTGTTGCCAGATATAGGGTCTTTCAGCAATCACGCTCTTGACCCAGGCAGCATTACCTCCTCAAGACACTTGACGTAGGCCTCCGTGTCGAGTCTGAGGTCTACACTAACAAATTTGGTACTTCGTTTCATATCAGAACGATCAGAGTAAGTTAGCTGAGCTGCTGTACCTTCGGAATCACCATTAGACTCAGCCAACTCTTTCCGAATCCTCTGCTCTGAGCTCAGATTGACCCCCAAACACTCTAAAATGTTCGTACTGTAGGTTTCGGTGTGAATACCAAGCAGTACAGCGCCGTTTTCCGGTGGAGTGAATTGCGTCATGGTGCTTTTTTTTTCTCACAGACGGTGCCCAACTGACCCTGCTATACTGTTCAGTCGAATAATCAAAAAAAAAACAACGCAAATGCGCAATGGTGACATTTTACCCGTCGCATCCTGTATATAAACGAAGATAGATAAGTGCGTCAGAGTATATATAAGCAAGGTGTAGTTGTGCATATATAAACGAAAATAGACAAGTCCACCAGAGTACATATAAGCAAGGTGTAGTTGCGCATATATAAACGAAAATAGACAAGTGCACCAGATTATATATAAGCAAGGTGTAATTGTGCATGTATAAACGAAAATAGACAAGTGCACAAGATTACATATAAGCAAGGTGTAATTGTGCATGTATAAACGAAAATAGACAAGTGCACCAGAGTACATATAAGCAAGGTGTAGTTGTGCATATATAAACGAAAATAGACAAGTGCACCAGAGTACATATAAGCAAGGTAAAGTTGCAGCATATATAAAACGAAAATAGCACCAGAGTGCACCAGAGTATATATAAACGAAAATAAGCAAGAGTATATGTAGTTGCGCAAATATAAACGAAAATAGACAAGTGCACCAGAGTACATATAAGCAACGTGTAGTTGCGCATATATAAACGAAAATAGACAAGTGCACCAGAGTACATATAAGCAACGTGTAGTTGCGCATATATAAACGAAAATAGACACTAGAGTACATATAAGCAAACGTGTAGTTGCGCATATATAAACGAAAATAGACAAGTGCACCAGAGTACATATAAGCAAGGTGTAGTTGCGCATATATAAACGAAAATAGACAAGTGCACCAGAGTACATATAAGCAAGGTGTAGTTGCGCATATATAAACGAAAATAGACAAATCCACCAGAGTACATATAAGCAAGGTGTAGTTGCGCATATATAAACGAAAATAGACAAGTGCACCAGAGTACATATAAGCAACGTGTAGTTGCGCATATATAAACGAAAATAGACAAGTCCACCAGAGTACATATAAGCAAGGTGAAGTTGTGCATATATAAACGAAAATAGACAAGTGCACCAGAGTACATATAAGCAAGGTGTAGTTGCGCATATATAAACGAAAATAGACAAGTGCACCAGAGTACATATAAGCAACGTGTAGTTGCGCATATATAAACGAAAATAGACAAGTGCACCAGAGTACATATAAGCAAGGTGTAGTTGCGCATATATAAACGAAAATAGACAAGTGCACCAGAGTACATATAACAAGATGGCAGTTGGTGCATATATAAACGAAAATAGACAAGTGCGCAGAGCACATATAAGCAAGGTGTAGGTGCGCATATAAAAACGAAAATAGACAAGTGCACCAGAGTACATATAAACAAGGTGTAGTTGCGCATATATAAACGAAAATAGACAAGTGCAACAGAGCATATATAAACGAAAATATAAGCAACAGGTGTAGTTGCGCATATAAACGAAAAATAGACAAGTGCACCAGAGTACATATAAGCAAGGTGTAGTTGCGCATATATAAACGAAAATAGACAAGTGCACCAGAGTACATATAAGCAAGGTGTAGTTGCGCATATATAAACGAAAATAGACAAGTGCACCAGAGTACATATAAACGAAAATAGACAAGGTGCACCAGAGGTTGAAGGCATATATAAACGAAAATAGACAAGTGCACCAGAGTACATATAAGCAAGGTGTAGTTGCGCATATATAAACGAAAATAGACAAGTGCACCAGAGTACATATAAGCAGGTGTAGTTGCATATATAAACGAAAATAGACAAGTGCACCAGAATACATATATAAGGTGAAGGTGCATATATAAACGAAAATAGACAAGTGCCCCAGAGTACATATAAGCAAGGTGTAGTTGCGCATATATAAACGAAAATAGACAAGTGCACCAGAGTACATATAAGCAAGGTGTAGTTGCGCATATATAAACGAAAATAGACAAGTGCACCAGAGTACATATAAGCAAGGTGTAGTTGCGCATATATAAACGAAAATAGACAAGGCACCAGAGTACATATAAGCAAGGTGTAGTTGCGCATATATAAACGAAAATAGACAAGTGCACCAGAGTACATATAAGCAAGGTGTAGTTGCGCATATATAAACGAAAATAGACAAGTGCACCAGAGTACATATAAGCAAGGTGTAGTTGCGCATATATAAACGAAAATAGACAAGTGCACCAGAGTACATATAAGCAAGGTGTAGTTGCGCATATATAAACGAAAATAGACAAGTGCACCCAGAGTACATATAAGCAAGGTGAAGTTATATATAAACGAAAATAGACAAGTGCACCAGAGTACATATAAGCAAGGTGTAGTTGCGCATATATAAACGAAAATAGACAAGTGCACCAGAGTACATATAAGCAAGGTGTAGTTGCGCATATATAAACGAAAATAGACAAGTGCACCAGAGTACATATAAAGGGCAAGGCATATATATAAACGAAAATAGACAAGTGCACCAGAGCATATACATAATATATAAACGAAAATAGACAAGTGCACCAGAGTACATATAAGAAGGTGAAGGTGCATATATAAACGAAAAAATAGACAAGTGCACCAGAGTACATATAAGCATATATAAACGGAAAATAGACAAGTGCACCAGAGTACATATAAGCAACGTGTAGCGCATATATAAACGAAAATAGACAAGTGCACCAGAGTACATATAAGCAAGGTGTAGTTGCGCCTATATAAACGAAAATAGACAAGTGCACCAGAGTACATATAAGCAAGGTGAAGTTGCGCATATATAAACGAAAATAGACAAGTGCACCAGAGTACATATAAGCAAGGTGAAGGCATATATAAACGAAAATAGACAAGTGCACCAGAGTACATATAGCAAGGTGTAGTTGCGCATATATAAACGAAAATAGACAAGTGCACCAGAGTACATATAAGCAAGGTGTAGTTGCGCATATATAAACGAAAATAGACAATGCACCAGAGTATATATAAACAAGGTGTAGTTGCTGCATATATAAACGAAAATAGACAAGTGCACCAGAGTACATATAATAAAGGTGTATGTTGCGCATATATAAACGAAAATAGACAAGCCCCAGAGTACATATAAGCAAGGTGTAGTTGCATATATAAACGAAAATAGACAAGTGCAATCTAGAGTACATATAAGCAAGGTGTAGTTGCGCATATATAAACGAAAATAGACAAGTGCACTAGAGTACATATAAGCAAGGTGTAGTCGCGCATATATAAACGAAAATAGACAAGTGCACCAGAGTATATATAAGCAAGGTGTAGTTGCAAATATAAACGAAAAATAGACAAGTGCACCAGAGTACATATATACAATGTAGTTGCGCATATATAAACGAAAATAGACAAGTGCACCAGAGTACATATAAGCAAGGTGTAGTTGCGCATATAAACGAAAATAGACAAGTGCACCAGAGTACATATAAGCAAGGTGTAGTTGCGCATATATAAACGAAAAAAATAGACAAGCACTAAAGGTACATATAAGCAAGGTGTAGTTGCATATATAAACGAAAATAGACAAGTGCAACCAGAGTACATATAAGCAAGGTGTAGTTGCGCATATATAAACGAAAATAGACAAGTGCACCAGAGTACATATAAGCAAGGTGAAGTTGCGCATATATAAACGAAAATAGACAAGTGCACTAGAGTACATATAAGCAAGGTGTAGTTGCGCATATATAAACGAAAAATAGACAAGTGCATTAGAGTAGAGTACATATAAGCAAGGTGTAGTTGCGCATATATAAACGAAAATAGAAAAGTGCACCAGAGTACATATAAGCAAGGTGTAGTTGCGCATATATAAACGAAAATAGACAAGTGCAGGTATATATAAGGAAGCATGTTGCGCATATATAAACGAAAATAGACAAGTGCACCAGAATACATATAAGCAAGGTGTAGTTGCGCATATATAAACGAAAAGACAAGTGCCCCAGAGTACATATAAGCAAGGTGTGGTGCGCATATATAAACGAAAATAGAAAAGTGCACTAGAGTACATATAAGCAACGATGTAGTTGCGCATATTTAAACGAAAATAGACAAGTGCACCAGAGTACATATAAGCAAGGTGAAGTGCGCATATATAAACGAAAATAGACAAGTGCACCAGAGTACATATAAGCAAGGTGTGGTTGCGCATATATAAACGAAAAAATAGCACCAGAGCACATATACTGAAGGTACATATAAACGAAAATAGACAAGTGCAAAGAGTAATATTGCAACGTAGTTGCGTATATATAAACGAAAAATAGACAAGTGCACCAGAGTACATATAAAGTGTAGTTGCGCATATAAAACGAAAATAGATAGTGCACCAGAAAATATAACAAGTGCATATAGCAAAACGAAAATAGACATATGCACCAGAGCATAGGTGTAGTTGCGCATATATAAACGAAAAATAGACAAGTGCACCAGAGTACATATAAGCAAGGTGTAGTTGCGCATATATAAACGAAAAATAGACAAGTGCACTAGAGTACATATAAGCAAGGTGAAGTTGCATATATAAACGAAAATAGACAAGTGCACAGAGTAGATATAAGCAAGGTAGAAGCGCATATATATAAACGAAAATAGACAAGTGCACCAGAGTATATAAGCAAGGTGTAGTTGCGCATATATAAACGAAAATAGACAAGTGCACTAGAGTACATATAAGCAAGAAGCACATATATAAACGAAAATAGACAAGTGCACTAGAGTACATATAAACGGGGAAGTTGTTACATATATAAAACGAAAATAGACAAGTGCACCAGAGTACATATACGTAGTTGCGCATATATAAACGAAAATAGACAAGTGCACTATAGAGTGATTAAGCAAAGTAGTTGCGCATATAAACGAAAATAGACAAGTGCACCAGAGTATATATATAAGGTGAATTTGCGCATATAAACGAAAATAGACAAGTGCAAGTGCATACAAGGTACATATAAACGAAAATAGAGGCAAACGTACATATAAGCAAGGGTGAAGTTCGCATATATAAACGAAAATAGACAAGTGCACCAGAGTACATATAAGCAAGGTGTAGTTGCGCATATATAAACGAAAATAGACAAGTGCACCAGAGTACATATAAGCAGGGGTGAAGTTGCATATATAAACGAAAATAGACAAGTGCACCAGAGTACATATAAGCAAGGTGTAGTTGCGCATATATAAACGAAAATAGACAAGTGCACCAGAGTACATATAAGCAAGGTGTAGTTGCGCATATATAAACGAAAATGAACAAGGCACAGAGTACATATAAGCAAAAGGTGTATTTGCGCATATAAACAAAAAATAGACAAGTGCACCAGAATACATATAAGTAAAGGTGTAGTTGCGCATATATAAACGAAAATAGACAAGTGCACCAGAGTACATATAAGCCAAGGTGTAGTTGCGCATATATAAACGAAAAGAGACAAGTGCACCAGAGTACATATACAAGGTGTATTTGCATATATAAACGAAAAATAGACAAGTGCACTAGAGTACATATAAGCAAGGTGTAGTTGCGCATATATAAACGAAAATAGCACAGAGTGCATATAACCAGAGTACATATAATAAAGTGTAGTTGTGCATATATAAACGAAAATAGACAAGTGCACCAGAGTACATATAAGCAAGGTGTAGTTGCGCATATAAAAAAAAAGACAGCACCAGAGTACATATATAGCAACGTGAGTGCGCATATATAAACGAAAATAGACAAGTGCACTAGAATACATATAAAGCAAGGTGTAGCGCATATATAAACGAAAATAGACAAGTGCACCAGAGTACATATAAGCAAGGTGTAGTTGCGCATATATAAACGAAAATAGACAAGTGCACCAGAGTACATATAAGGTGTAGTTCTGCATATAAACGAAAATAGACAAGTGCACCAGAGTATATAAACAAGGTGAAAGTTGCGCATATAAACGAAAATAGAAAAGTACCAGAGTATATATAAAGCATATATAAACGTAGTTGCAGAGCATATATAAACGAAAATAAAGACAAGTGCACCAGAGTACATATACATGGTGTAGTTGCGCATATATAAACGAAAACAGAGCACTAGAGTATATATAAGGTGAAGTTGCATAAATAAACGAAAATAGACAAGTGCCCCAGAGTATATATAGAATACATATATAAAGGAAAGTGCGCATATATAAACGAAAATAGACAAGTGCACCAGAGTACATATAAGCAAGGTGTGGTGCATATATAAACGAAAATAGACAAGTGCACTAGAGTACATATAAGCAAGGTGTAGTTGCGCATATATAAACGAAAATAGACAAGTGCACTAGAGTACATATAAGCAAGGTGTAGTTGCGCATATATAAACGAAAATAGACAAGTGCACCAGAGTACATATAGCAAGGTGTGGTGCGTGCATATAAACGAAAATAGACAAGTGCACCAGAGTACATATAAGCAAGGTGTAGTTGTATATATAAATGAAAATAGAAAAAGTGCACTAGAGTACATATAAGCAACGTGTGTAGAAGGTGCATATATAAACGAAAATAGACAAGTGCACCAGAGTACATATAAGCATGGTGAACATATATAAAGCAAGGTGTGGTGCGCATATATAAACGAAAATAGACAAGTGCCCCAGAGTACATATATAAGGCAGTAGTGTGCATATATAAACGAAAATAGACAAGTGCACCAGAGTACATATATAAACGAAAATGTAGTTGCGCATATATAAACGAAAATAGACAAGTGCACCAGAGTACATATAAACAAGGTGTGGTGCGCATATATAAACGAAAATAGACAAGTGCACCAGAGTACATATAAGCAATAAGCATATATAAACGAAAATAGACAAGTGCACCAGAGTTGCGCATATATAAACGAAAAAATAGACAAGTGCACCAGAGTACATATAAACAAGGTGAAGTTGCGCATATATAAATGAAAATAGACAAGTGCACCAGAACATATAAGCAAGGTGTAGTTGCGCATATATAAACGAAAATAGACAAGTGCACTAGAGTAGACATATAAGCAAGGAAGTTGCGCGATATAAACGAAAATAGACAGGTGCACCAGAGTACATATAAGCAAGGTGTAGCTGCGCATATATAAACGAAAATAGACAAGTGCACCTGGACAAATATAAAAGCAGAGCGTAGTTGCGCATATATAAACGAAAATAGACAAGCACCAGAGCATATAAGCAAAGGTGTAGTTGCGCATATAAACGAAAATAGAAAACCAGAGTACATATGCGCAATAGAGAAACGAAACAGACAAGTACAGAGTAGATATAAACGTGTATTACGCATATATAAAACGAAAATAGACAAGTTGCATATAAACGAAAATAGAGTACATATACATATATAAGCAACGTGTAGTTGCGCATATATAAAACGAAAAATAGACAAGTGCACCAGAATACATATAAGCAAGGTGGAGTTGCATATATAAACGAAAATAGACAAGGCACCAGAGTACATATAAGCAAGGAGGATTGCGCATATATAAACGAAAATAGACAAGTGCACCAGAGTACATATAAGCATGTGTAGTTGCGCATATATAAACGAAAATAGACAAGTGCACCAGAGTATATAAGCAAGGTGTAGTTACATTATATAAACGAAAATAGACAAGTGCACCCATATATAAGCAAGGTGTACATATATAAAACGAAAAAGGTGTGAGTACATATATAAACGCAAAATAAACGAAAAGTGCACCAGAGTACATATAAGCAAGGTGTAGTTGCGCATATATAAACGAAAATAGACAAGTGCACCAGAGTATATAAGCAAGGTGAAGTTGCGCATATATAAACGAAAATAGACAAATGCACTAAGAGTACATATACAACGTGTAGTTGCGCATATATAAACGAAAATAGACAAGTGCACCAGTACATATAAACCAAGGTGTAGTTGCGCATATATAAACGAAAATAGACAAGTGCACCAGAGTACATATATAAGGTGAAGCAGCATATATAAACGAAAAATAGACAAGTGCAACTAGAGTACATATATAAACGATAAAAACGAAAAATAGTGCACCAGAGTACATATAAACAAGGTGTATTGCGCATATATAAACGAAAATAGACAAGTGCACCAGAGTACATATAAGCAAGGTGTAGAAGCGCATATATAAACGAAAATAGACAAGTGCACCAGAGTACATATAACAATATGCAGCCTTAATAAACGAAAAGGACAAGTGCACCAGAGTACATATAAAAGGTGTAGTTGCGCCTATATAAACGAAAAATAGACAAGTCCACCAGAGTAGATATAAGCAAAAGGTGTAGGCGCATATATAAACGAAAATAGACAAGTGCACCAGAGTAGATATAAAGCAAGGTGTAGTTGCGCATATATAAACGAAATAGACAAGTGCACCAAGGTACATATAATAGACAAGGCAGAGTACAGTTGCGCATATATAAACGAAAATAGACAAGTGCACCAGAGTACATATAAGCCAGGTGTAGTTGCATATATAAACGAAAATAGACAGGTGCACCAGAGTACATATAAGCAAGGTGTAGTTGCGCATATATAAACGAAAATAGACAGGTGCACCAGAGTACATATAATCAAGGTGTAGTTGCATATATATAAACGAAAATAGACAAGTGCACCAGAGTACATATAATAAAGGTGTAGTTGCGCATATATAAACGAAAATAGACAACAAGTGCACCAGAGTACATATAATATAGCGCATATATAAACGTATTAAGTGCAGTACCAGAGTACATATGTGCATATATAAACGAAAATAGACAAGTGCACCAGAGTACATATAAAAGGTGTAGTTGCGCATATATAAACGAAAATAGACAAGTGCACAGAGTACATATAAGCAAGGTGTGTTAAACATAAACTGAAATAAAGCAATTAGAGTAATATATAAGTAAGGGGTTGCGCATATATAAACGAAAAATAGACAAGTGCACTAGAGTACATATAAGCAAGGTGTGGTGCGCATATAAACGAAAATAGACAAGTGCACCAGAGTACATATAAGCAAGGTGTGTTGCGCATATATATAAAAATAGACAAAATAGTACATATACAAGTGAAGCATAAAGAGTGGGCGCACCAACATATAAGCAGTTGCCAGAAGAGTACATATATGGCAAGGTGTAGCGCATATATAAACGAAAATAGACAAGTGCAACTAGAGTACATATAAGCAAGGGGCATATATGAAAATAGACAAGTGCAATTAGAGTTGGAAGGTGCATATATAAACGAAAATAGACAAGTGCAGATACATATAAGCAAGGTGTAGTTGCGCATATATAAACGAAAATAGACAGAGTCATATAACCAGAGTACATATAACGAAAATAGACAAGGTGTGTATTTGCGCATATAAAAACGAAATAGACAAGTGCACCAGAGTAGATATAAGCAAGGTGTAGTTGCGCATATATAAACGAAAATAGACAAGTGCGCAGAGTACATATAAGCAAGGTGTAGTTGCGCATATATAAACGAAAATAGACAAGTGCACCAGAGTACATATAAGCAAGGTGTGTAGTTGCGCATATATAAACGAAAATAGACAAGTGCACAAGAGTACATACATAAACGGAAATAGACGTGCACCAGTTTGCGCATATATAAACGAAAATAGACAAGTGCGCAGAGTAATATATAAGCAAGGTGTAGTTGCGCATATATAAACGAAAATAGACAAGTGCACCAGAGTACATATAAGCAAGGTGTAGTTGCGCATATATAAACGAAAATAGACAAGTGCACACAAGCGTAAACGAAAAATATGCACCAGCAAGGTGTAGTTGCGCATATATAAACGAAAACAGACAAGTGCAATCTGTAATATATAAGCAAGGGTGCAAGCAATGAAAACAGAAAAGTGCACCATATAAACAAGGTGTAGTTGCGCATATATAAACGAAAATAGACAAGTGCACCAGAGTACATATAAGCAAGGTGTAGTTGCGCATATATAAACGAAAATAGACAAGTGCAGAATACATATAAGCAAACGAAATATATAAACGAAAAATAGACAAGTGCACCAGAGTACATATAAGCAACGTGTAGTTATATATATAAACGAATAAGCAGAGTAAATATAAGCAAGGTGTAGTTGCGCATATATAAACGAAAATAGACAAGTGCACCAGAGCACATACAAGGTGAAGTTGCATATATAAACGAAAATAGACAAGTGCACCAGAGTATAAACAAGATTAGTTGCGCATATATAAACGAAAATAGACAAGTGCACCAGAGTACATATAAACAAGGTGTAGTTGCGCATATAAAACAAAAACAGACAAGTGCACTAGAGTATATAAACGCATATATAAACGAAAATAGACAAGTGCACCAGAGTACATATAACAAGGGTGTAGTTGCGCATATATAAACGAAAATAGACAAGTGCCCCAGAGTACATATAAGCAAGGTGAAGGCATATATATAAACGAAAATAGACAAGTGCACCAGGTACATATAAGCAAGGTAAAGTTGCGCATATATAAAACGAAAATAGACAAGTGCACTAGAGTACATATAAGCAAGTGTGGTGCACATATATAAACGAAAATAGACAAGTGCACCAGAGTACATATAAGCAAGGTGTAGTAGCGCATATATAAACGAAAATAGACAGGTGCACCAGAGTACATATAAGCAAGGTGTAGTTGCGCATATATAAACGAAAATAGACAAGTGCACAGAGTACATATAAGCAAGGTGGTTCCGTATATATAAACAAAATAGACAAGTCACCAGAGTACATATAAGCAAGGTAGTTGCGCATATATAAACGAAAATAGACAAATGCACCAGAGTATATATAAAGCAACGCAGTTGCGCATATAAACGAAAAAACAAGTGCACCAAGAGTAACATAAGCTCAAAATAAGGTGTAGTTGCGCATATATAAACGCATATATGAAGGCCAGACAAGTGCACCAGAGTAGATATAAGCAAGGAAGGTGCGCATATATAAACGAAAATAGACAAGTGCACCAGAGTACATATATAAGGTGTAGTTGCGCATATAAAACGAAAATAGACAATTGCACTAGAGTACATATAAGCAAGGTGTAGTTGTGCATATATAAACGAAAATACAACATTGCACCAGAGTACATATAAAAGGGGTGTAGTTGCGCATATATAAACGAAAATAGACAAGTGCACCAGAGTACATATAAGCAAAGGTGTAGTTGCACATATATAAACGAAAATAGACAAGTGCACCAGAGTACATATAAGCAAGGTGAAGTATATAAGTTGCGATATATAAACGAAAATAGACAAGGTGCACCAGAGTACATATAAGCAACGTGTAGTTGCGCATATATAAACGAAAATAGACAAGTGCACCAGAGTACATATAATCAAGGTGTGGTGCGCATATATAAACGAAAATAGAAAATAAACGAACAAGTGCACCAGAGTACATATAAGCAAGCAAGGTGTAGTTGCGCATATATAAACGAAAATAGACAAGTGCCCTAGAGTAGATATAAGCAAAGGTGCATATATAAACGAAAATAGACAAGCACCAGAGTATATATATAAAAGTTGCATATAAAACGAAAAATAACAGAATCAGAGCATATACCCAGGTGCATATATAAACAAAGGTGCACCAGAGTACATATAAGGTAGAAGGTGCATATATAAACGAAAATAGAACAGAACACCAGAGTACATATAAACGGGTGTGGTGCGCATATAAACGAAAATAGACAGGTGCGCAGAGTACATATAGCAAGGTGAAGTTGTGCATACAAACGAAAATGAAGAAGCGCACCAGAGTACATATAAACAGCGGTGTAGTTGCGCATATATAAACGAAATAGACAAGTGCACCAGTACATATAAGCAACGTGTAGTTGCGCATATAAACGAAAAATAGACAAGTGCGCAGGTACATATAAGCAAGGTGTAGTTGCGCATATATAAACGAAAATAGACAAGTGCACCAGAGTACATATAAGACAAGTGCACAGAGTAGATTGCGCATATATAAACGTGAAAATAGACAGGTGCACCAGAGTATATAAGCAAGGTGTAAGCAGCATATATAAACAACAGATAAGTGCACAGAGTACATATAAGCAAAGGTGAAGTTGTGCATATATAAATGAAAATGAACAAGTGCACCAGAAAGGTTACATAAAGGTGAAGGTGTGGTATATAAACGAAAAAGCCAGACAAGTGCACCAGGTACATATAAGCAAGGTGTAGTTGCGCATATATAAAACGAAAATAGACAAGTGCACCAGAGTACATATATAAGGCAAGCATATATAATGAAAAATAGACAGGTTGCGCAAGGTGTGTAGTTGCGCATATAAACGAAAATCATTAAGGTACAGAGTACATATAGCAAAGGTGTAGTAGCGCATATATAAACGAAAATAGACAAGTGCACCAGAGTACATATAACAAAGAAGTTGCGCCTATATAAACGTGGAAAATGAACAAGTGCTAAGTACACATATAAGCAAGGAATGAAGATGCTATTATAAACGAAAAATAGACAAGTGCACCAGAGTACATATAAGCAGGTGAAGTTATAATAAACGAAAATAGACAAGTGCCAGAGTACATATAAGCAAGGTGTGGTTGCGCATATATAAAACAAAAATAGACATGCAAGTAGATATAAACACAGTGAAGTTAAAAGTATATATAAACGAAAATAGACAAGTGCACTAGAGGCTATATAAGGTGTAGTTGCATATATAAACGAAAATAGACAAGGGTACATATAAGCAAGGTGTAGTTTGCGCATATATAAACGTGAACAAGTGCCCAGAGTACATAAAAAGCAAGGTGTAGTTGCGCATATAAACAAAAATGAACAAGTGCACTCAGAGTACAGCAAAGGTGTAGTTGCGCATATATAAACGAAAAATAGACAAGTGCACCAGAGTACATATAAGCAGGTGTAGTTGCGCATATATAAACGAAAATAGACAAGTGCACCAGAGTACATATAAGCAAGGTGTAGTTGCGCATATATAAACGAAAATAGAAAAGTGCACCAGAGTACATATATGCCAGGTAGCTAGTTAAACGAATATATAAGGTGCAAAGAAATACAAGTGAACCATAGTAAACGAAAATAGACAAGGCACCAGAGTACATATAATGTGTAGTGCGCATATATAAACGAAAAATAGACAAGTGCACCCAGTACATATAAGCAAGGTGTAGTTGCGCATATATAAACGAAAATAGACAAGTGTACCACAGAGCACATATAACATGGCGTTGCGCATATATAAACGAAAATAAACAAGTGCACCAGAATAAATAATAAGGTGAAGTTGCATATATAAAACGAAAAATAGACAAGTGCCCCAGAGTACATATAAGCAAAAGAGTAGTTGCGCATATATAAAACGAAAAATAGACAAGTGCACCCGAGTAGATATAAGCAAGGTGTGGTTATGCATATATAAACGAAAATAGACAAATGCCCCAGAGTACATATAAGCAAGGTGTAGTTGGGTATATATAAACGAAATAGACAAGTGCACTAGAGTACATATAAGCAAAGGTGTAGTTGCATATATAAAACGAAAATAGACAAATGCACCAGGAGTACAGGTTAGCAGGTACATATAAACGAAAAAAGACAAGTGCACCAGAGTGTAGTTGCGCATATATAAACGAAAAATAGACAAGTGCACCAGGAGAGATATAAACTGCACAGACAGCACCAGTACATATAAGCAAGGTGTAGTTGCATATATAAACGAAAAATATAGACAAGTGCACTAGAGTACATATAAGCAAAGTGCGCATATATAAACGAAAATAGACAAGTGTTCAGAGTACATATAAGCAAAGGTGTAGTCGCGCATATATAAACGAAAATAGACAAGTGCACTAGAACATAGTGCAAGGTGTGGTTGCGCATATAGAAAGCAAAAATGTGGTGCGCATATATAAACGAAAATGAAGACCAGAGTACATATAAGCAAGGTGTAGTTGCGCATATATAAACGAAAATAGACAAAGTGCACCAGAGTACATATAAGCAAGGGTAGTTGCGCATATATAAACGAAAATGAACAAGTGCGCAGAGTACATATAAGCAAGGTGTAGTTGCATATATAAAACGAAAATAGACAAGTGCACCAGAGTATATATAAGCAAGGTGTAGTTGCGCATATAAACGAAAACAGACAACGGTACCAAAGTACATAAGCAAGGTAGTTGCATATATAAACGAAAAATGAACAAATCCACCAAATATAAGCAAAAGCAAGGTAAAGGCGCATATATAAACGAAAATAGACAAGTGCGCAGAGTAGATATAAACAAGGTGTAGTTGCGCATATAAACGAAAATAGACAAACAGAGTGCACCGAAATAGACAAGTAGATATAAGCAAGGGTGTAGTTGCGCATATATAAACAAAACAGGTGCGCAGAGTACATATAAGCAAAAGGTGATTGCGCATGTAAACGAAAATAGACATGCACGCAGAGTACATATAAGCAGGTGAAGGTGCGCATATATAAACGAAAATAGACAAGTGCACTAGAGTACATATAAGCAACGTGAATTTGCGCATATATAAACGAAATAGACAAGTGCACCAGAGTACATATAAGCAAGGTGAAGTTGCGCATATATAAACGAAAATAGAGCAAGTGCGCAGAGTACATATAAGCAACGTGAAGGTGCATATATAAACGAAAATAGACAAAGTGCACCAGAGTACATAAGCAAGGTGTAGTTCTGCATATATAAACGAAAATAGACAAGTGCACTAGAGTAGATAAAACAAGGTGAAGTTGCGCATATATAAACGAAAATAGACAAGTGCACCAGAGTACATATAAACAGGTGTAGTTGCGCATATATAAACGAAAATAGACAAGTGCGCAGAGTACATATAAGCAACGGTAGTTGCGCGCATATATAAACGAAAATATGAACAACACCACAGAATATATATAAGCAAAGGTGTAGTTGCGCATATATAAACGAAAATAGACAAGTGCCCCAGGTACATATAAGTGAAGGCATAGTTGCGCATAGACAAGTGCAAAATGAACAGTTGTGCATATAAACGAACATATAAAAGCAGGTGTAGTTACGCATATATAAACGAAAATGAACCAAATTGCACTAGAGTACATATAAGCAAGGTGTCGCGCATGTATAAACGAAAATAGACAAGTGCACGAGAGTACATATAAAGCAAGGTGTGGTGCGCAAATATAAACGAAAATAGACAGTGCACCAGAGTACATATAAGCAACGTGAAGTTATATATATAAACGAAAATAGACAAGTGCACTAGAGTACATATAAGCAACGTGTGGTTGCATATATAAAACAAAATAGACAAGTGCACTAGAGTACATATAAAGCAAGGTGTAGTTGCATATATAAACGAAAATAGACAAGTGCCCAGAGTACATATAAGCAAAAGATTAGGTGCATATATAAAAAAAATAGACAAGTGCACCAGAGTACATATAAGCAAGATTATGGTTGCATATATAAACGAAAATAGATAAGTGCACCAGATAAACGAAAAATAAGTGCACCAGGTACATAAGCAAGGTGTGGTTGCGCATATATAAACGAAAAGGACAGGTGCACCAGTACATAAGCGCGTGTAGTTGCGCATATATAAACGAAAATAGACAAGTGCACCAGAGTAGATATAAGCAAGGTGTGGTGCGCATATATAAAACAAGTGAAAAAATAGACAACGAAAATGAACAAGAAGTGCAGAGCACATATAAGCAGGTGTAGTTGCATATATATAAACGAAAAATAGACAAGTGCACCAGTACGTATAAGCGTGTAGTTGCGCATATATAAAACGAAAATAGACAAGTGCGCAGAGTACATATAAGAAGGTGTAGTTGCGCATATATAAACGAAATAGACAAATGCACCAGAGAGTACATATAAGCAAGGTGTTGCGCATATATAAAACGAAAATAGACAAGTGCAGAGTACATATAAGCAGCGTGTAGTTGCGCATATATAAACGAAAATAGACAAGTGCGCAGAGTACATATAACAAGGTGTAGTTGCATATATAAACGAAAATAGACAAGTGCACCAGAGTACATATAAACAGGAATTGTGTTTGCGCATATATAAACGAAAATAGACAAGTGCGCAGGTACATATAAAAACAAGGTCAGTTGCGCATACATAAACGAAAATAGACAGGTGCACCAGAGTGATACATATAAGCAAGGTGTAGTTGCGCATATATGTGAAAATGAACGGTGCGCAGGTACATATAAGCAAAGGTGTAGTTGCGCATATATAACGAAAAATGAACAAGTGCACCCAGTACATATAAGCAAGGTGTAGTTGCGCCTATATGACGAAAATAGACAAGTGCAGAGTACATATAAGCAAGGTGTAGTTGCGCCTATAAACGAAAATAGAACAGGTCCACCAGAGTACATATAAGCCAGGTGTAGTTGCGCATATATAAACGAAAGCCAGACATAAGTGCCAAGAGTACATAAGCAGGTGTAGTTGCGCATATAAACCAAAAATGAACAAGTGCGCTAAACGGAATTACTGAAAATAAGCAGGTGTGGTGCGCATATAAGCAAGGTGAAAATATAAACAATGCGCAAATTACATAAATAAGCAAGGTGGTTGCGCATATATAAACGAAAATGAACAAGTGCGCAGAGTACATATAAAACAAGGTGTAGTTGCGCATATAAACGAAAATAGACAGGGTGCGCAGGTGAATAAGCAAAGCATTTGTGGTTGCGCATATATAAACAAAAATGAACAAGTGCGCAGAGTACATATAAGCAAGTTGGTGAATAGATTGCGCATGCGCATATAAACGAAAAATGAACAAGTGCACCAGAGTAGATATAAACAAGGTGTAGTTGCGCATATATAAGCGAAAATAGACAGGTGCACCAGGTACATATAAGCAAGGTGTAGTTGCGCATATATAAACGAAAATAGACAAGTGCACCAGGTACATATAAACGACAAGTGCACCGATGCATATGGTTATTTATATAAACGAAAAGAACAAGTGCACCAGGTTTAAGCAAGGAATTAATAGTTGCGCCTATATAAACGAAAATAGACAAGTCCACCAGGATACATATAAGCAAGATGGGTGCGCATATATAAACAAAAAAAGAACAAATCCACCAGGTACATATAAGCAAGGTGTAGTTGCGCATATATAAACAAAAATGAACAGGCGCAGAGTAACATATAAACAAGGTGTAGTTGCATATATAAACGAAAATGAACAAATGCACCAGGTACATATAAGCAAAGATTGTAGTTGCGCATATATAAACGAAAATAGACAAGTGCACCAGGTACATATAAGCAAGGTGTGGTGCGCCTATATAAACAAAATAACAAGTGCACCAGGTACACATATAAGCAAGGTGTAAGTTGCGCATATATAAACGCAAAATATAAGGCAGTTACCATGTAAAGTACAAATATAAGCAAGGTGTAGTTGCGCATATATAAACAAAAAATGAACAAGTGCACAGAGTACATATAAGCAAAGGTGTGATTTGCGCATATATAAACAAAAATAGACAAGTGCACCAGAGTACATATAAGCAAGGTGTAGTTGCTGTATATAAACAAAAATGAACAAGTGCACCAGGTACATATAAGCAAGGTGTGTTGCGCATATATAAACGAAAATAACAAGTGCACCAGTACATATAAGCAAGGTGTAGTTGCGCATATAAACGAAAATGAACAAGTGCACCAAGTACATATAAGCAAAGGTGTAGTTGCGCATATATAAGCGAAAATAGTACAAGTGCACCAGAGTACATATAAGCAAAGGTGTGGTTGCGCATACATAAACGAAAATAGACAAGTGCGCAGGTACCAGTGGTTACATATAAGCAAGGTGTAAGCAGATTGCGCATATATAAACGAAAAATGAACAAGTGCAGAGTACACATATAAGCAAGGTGTGGTTGCGCATATATAAACAAATTGAACAAGTGCACCATATAAACGCAAGGTGTAGTTGCGCATATATAAACGAAAATGAAGACAAGTGCACCAGAGTACATATAAAGCAAGGTGTTGCGCATATATAAACGAAAATAGACAAGTGCACCAGAGTATATATAAGCAGGTGTAGTTGCGCATATATAAACGAAAATAGACAAGTGCACCAGAATACATATAAGCAAAGGTGTAGTTGCGCATATATAAACGAAAATAAACAAGTGCACCAGAGTACATATAAGCAAGGTGAAGTTGCGCATATATAAACGAAAATAGACAAGTGCACCAGGTACATATATAAGCAACGTGTGGTTGCGCATATATAAACGAAAAATAGACAAGTGCACCAGGTACAGATATAAGCAAGGTGTGTTGCGCATATATAAACGAAAATAGACAAGTGCACCAGTAGTACATATAAGCAAAGGTGTGAAGTTGCGCATATATAAACGAAAATAGACAAATGCCAGAGTACATATAAGCAAGGTGTAGTTGCGCATATATAAACGAAAATAGACAAATTTCAGAGTACATATAAGCAAGGTGTAGTTGCGCATATATAAACGAAAATAGACAAGTGCACTAGAGTACATATAAAAGGTGTGGTGCGCATATATAAACGAAAATGAACAAGTGCACCAGAGTACATATAAGCAAAGGTGTGATTGTTGCATATATAAACGAAAATAGACAAGTGCATACCAGAGTGAATATAAGCAAAGGTGTAGTTGCGCATATATAAACGAAAATGAACAAGTGCACCAGGTACATATAAGCAGGTGTAGCGCATATATAAACGAAAATGAACAAGTGCACCAGAGTACATATAAACAAGGTGTAGTTGCGCATATAAAACGAAAATAGACAAGTGCACCATTTAAATATAAGCAAGGTGTAGTTGCGCATATATAAACGAAAATAGACAAGTGCACAGGTACATATAAAAATGTGGTGCGCATATATAAACGAAAATAGACAAGTGCATAAGGTGAATATAAGCAAGGTGTAGTAGCGCAAAATAAACGAAAATGAACAAGTTCACCAGAGTACATATAAGCAAAATTGAAGTTGCGCATATATAAACGAAAATACAAGTGCACCAGAGTACATATAAGCAAGGTGTAGTGCACGCCTATATAAACGAAAATAGACAAGTCCACTAGAGTACATAAGCAAAATTAGCAATTGCGCATATATAAACGAAAAATAGACAAGTGCACCAGAGTACATATAAGCAAGGTGTAGTTGCGCATATAAACGAAATAGACAAGTGCACCAGAGTACATATAAACAAGGTGTAGGCGCATATATAAACGAAAATAGACAAGTGCACCAGAGTACATATAAGCAAGGTGTAGTTGCGCATATATAAAACGAAAATAGACAAGTGCACCAGAGCACATATAAGCAAGGTGTAGTTGCGCATATAAACGAAAATGGACAAGTGCAACCAGAGTACATATAAGCAAGGTGTAGTTGCGCATATATAAACGAAAATAGACAAGTGCACCAGAGTACATATAAGCAGGGTGAAGTTGCGCATATATAAACGAAAATACACAGTGCACCAGAGTGTACATATATGCCAGGTGTGGTGCGCATATATAAACGAAAATAGACAGGTGCGCAGAGTACATATAATCAAGGTGTAGTTGCGCATATAAACGAATGAACAAGTGCACCAGGTACATATAAGCAGGTGTATTGCACTATAAACGAAAATGAACAATGCATAAGCATATAAGCAGGTGTAGTCGCGCATATATAAACGAAAATAGACAAGTGCACCAGAGTAGACATATAAACAAGGTGTAGTTGCGCAAATATAAACGAAAATGAATTAACAAGTGCACCAGAGTACATATAAGCAACGGTGTAGTTGCGCATATATAAATGAAAATGAACAAGTGCACCAGAGTACATATAAGCAAGGTGTAGTTGCGTTGCGCATACATATAAGCAAGGTATGATTGCGCATATAAACAAAAAATAGACAAGTGCACCAGAGTACATATAAGCAAGGAATGGTAGTTGCGCATATATAAACGAAAAAATAGACAAGTGCACCAGTACATATAAGCAAGGTGTAGTTGCGCATATATAAACGAAAATAGACAAGTGCGCAGAGTACATATAAGCAGTGTAGTTGCGCATATAAACGAAAATAGACAAAGTGCACTAGGTACATATAAGCAAGGTGTAGTTGCGCATATATAAACGAAAATGAACAAGTGCAGGTACATATAAGCAAAGGTGTAGTTGCGCATATATAAACGAAAATGACAGGTGCACCAGAGTACATATAAGCAAGGTGTAGTTGCGCATATATAAACGAAAAATGAACAAGTGCACCAAAGTACATATAAGCAAAGGTGTAGTTGCATATATAAGCAAAATAGACAAGTGCACCAGAGTACATATAAGCAAGGATGCAGTTGCGCATATATAAGCAAAAATGAACAAGTGTACATATAAGCAAGGTGTAGTTGCGCATATATAAGCAAAATGAACAAGTGCACCATACATATAAGCAAGGTGTAGTTGCGCATATATAAACGAAGGTGCACCTGAGACAAAGTTGCGCATATGTGAAAATAGACAGTGCAGAGTACATATAAGCAGGTGTGGTGCGCATATATAAACGAAAATGAACAAGTGCGCAAGTGAATATAAGCAAGGTGTGGTGCGCATATATAAACGAAAAATGAACAAGTGCGCAGAGTACATATAAACAAAGGTGTAGTTGCGCATATATAAACGAAAATAGACAGTGCAAGTACATATAAGCAAGGTGTAGATTGCGCATATATAAACGAAAAATAAGACAAGTGCACCAGAGTACATATAAGCAAGGTTAATAGTTGCGCATATATAAACGAAAGGCAGACAAGTGCAGAGTACATATAACAAAAAGGTGTAGTTGCGCATATATAAACGAAAAATAGACAAGTGCAGAGTACATATAAGCAAGGTGTAGTTGCGCATATATAAACGAAAAAAAACAAGTGCTGCGCAGAGTACATATAAAAAGAGGTGTGATTGCGCATATAAACGAAAATAGACAAGTGCGCAGAGTACATATAAGCAAGGTGTAGTTGCGCATATATAAACGAAAAATGAACAAGTGCACCAGAGTACATATAAGCAAGGTGTAGTTGCGCCTATATAAACGAAAATGAACAAGTGCGCAGAGTACATATAAGCAAGGTGTGGTGCGCTATATAAACGAATGAACAAGTCCACCAGAGTACATATAAGCAAGGTGTAGTTGCGCATATATAAACGAAAATGAACAAGTGCACCAGAGTACATATAAGCAAGGTGTAAAGGTGCGCATATATAACAAAAAAATAATGAACAAGTGCAGAGTACATATAAGCAACGTGTGGTGCGCATATAAACGAAAATAGACAAGTGCACCAGAGTACATATAAGCAAGGTGTGTTGCGCATATATAAACGAAAATAGACAAGTGCCAGAGTACATATAAGCAAGGTGAAGGTGCGCATATATAAACGAAAATAGACAAGTGCAAGGTTTATATAAAGCAAGGTGTAGTTGCGCATATATAAACGAAAAATGAACAAGTGCGCAGAGTACATATAAGCAAGGTGTAGTTGCGCATATATAAACGAAAATAGACAAGTGCACAAGGTACATATAAGCAAGGTGTAGTTGCGCATATATAAACGAAAAATGACAAATGCACTAGAGTACATATAAGCAAGGTGAAGTTGCGCATATATAAACGAAAATAGACAAGTGCACCAGAGTACATATAAAAGCAAGGTGTAGTTGCGCATATATAAACGAAAAATAGACAAGTGCGCAGAGTACATATAAGCAAGGTGTGGTGCGCATATATAAAAAATAGACAAGTGCACCAGAGTACATATATAAGGTGTAGCAATTGCGCATATAAGCGAACGAAAATATATAACAAAATGAACACTGCGCAGAGTACATATATATAGTTGCGCATATATAAACGAAAAATAGACAAGTGCACCAGGTACATATAAGCAAGGTGTAGTTGCGCATATATAAACGAAAATAGACAAGTGCACCAGAGTACACATATAAGCAAGGTGTAGTTGCGCATATATAAACGAAAATAGACAAGTGCACCAGAGTACATATAAGCAAGGTGTAGTTGCGCATATATAAACGAAAATAGACAAGTGCACTAGAGTACATATAAGCAAGGTGTAGTTGCGCATATATAAACGAAAATAGACAAGTGCACCAGAGTACGAAATATAAGCAAGGTAGTTGCGCATATATAAACGAAAATAGACAAGTGCACCAGAGTACATATAAGCAAAGGTGTGCGCATATATAAACGAAAATGAACAAGTGCGCATATATAAACGAAAAAAGAACAAGTGCGCAGAGTACATATAAGCAAGGTGTAGTTGCGCATATATAAACGAAAATAGACAAGTGCACCAGAGTACATATAAGCAAGGTGTAGTTGCGCATATATAAACGAAAAATAGACAAGTGCACCAGAGTACATATAAGCAAGGTGCAGTTGCGCAAATATAAAATGACAAAACAGACATATAAGCACTAGAGTTGCATATATGTAGTTGCTATAAAAACGAAAATAGACAAGTGCACCAGAGTACATATAAGCAAGGTGTAGTTGCGCATATATATAAACGAAAATAGACAAGTGCACCAGAGTACATATATAAGCAAAGGTGAAGTTGCGCATATATAAACGAAAAAATAGACAAAGTGCCCCAGTACATATAAGCAAACGTGTAGTGCGCATATATAAACAAAAAAATAGACAAGTGCACCAGAGTACATATAAAAAAGGTATGAAGTTGCATATATAAACGAAAATAGACAAGTGCACTAGGTACATATAACAAAGGTGAAGTTGCGCATATATAAAACGTGAAAATGAACAAGTGCACCAGATTACATATAAACGGGTGTAGTTGCGCATATATAAACGAAAATAGACAAGTGCACTAGGTACATATACATATAAGGTGTAGTTGCGCATATATAAACGAAAATAGACAAGTGCACCAGAGTACATATAAGCAAGGTGTAGTTGCGCAAATATAAACGAAAATAGACAAGTGCACCAGAGTACATATAAGCAACGGTGTAGTTGCGCATATATAAACGAAAATGAACAAGTGCACCAGAGTACATATATAAACGAAAAAGCCAAGGGCACTAGAGTAGTTGCGCATATATAAACGAAAATAGACAAAGTGCACCAGAGTAATATAAGCAAGGTGTAGTTGCGCATATATAAACGAAAAATAGACAAGTGCCCAGAGTACATATAAGCAAGGTGTAGTGCGCATATATAAACGAAAATAGACAAGTGCCCCAGAGTACATATAAGCAAAGGTGTAGTTGCGCATATATAAACGAAAAAGACAAAACAAGTACATATAAGCAACGTGTTGCGAGACAAGTGCACCAGAGTACATATATAAGCAAGGTGTAGTTGCGCATATAAACGAAAATGAACAAGTGAACCAGAGTACATATAAGCAAGGTGTAGTTGCGCATATATAAACGAAAATAGACAAGTGCACTAGAGTATATAAGCAAAAGGTGTAGTTGCGCATATATAAACGAAAATAGACAAGTGCACCAGAGTACATATAAGCAAGGTGTAGTTGCGCATATATAAACAAAATAGACAAGTGCCAGAGTACATATAAGCAAAAGGTGTAGTTGCGCATATATAAACGAAAATAGACAAGTGCACCAGAGTACATATAAGCATAAGGTGTAGTTGCGCATATATAAACGAAAAATAGACAAGTGCCCCAGAGTACATATAAGCAAGGTGTGGTTGCGCATATATAAACGAAAATAGACAAGTGCACAGAGTACATATAAACAAAGGTAGTTGCGCATATATAAACGAAAATAGACAAGTGCACCAGAGTACATATAAACAAGGTGTAGTTGCGCATATATAAACGAAAAATAGACAAGTGCACCAGAGTACATATAAGCAAGGTGTGGTTGCGCATATATAAACGAAAATAGACAAGAGTAGTACATATAAGCAAGGTGTAGTTGCGCATATATAAACGAAAAATAGACAAGTGCATATATAAATAAAAACGAAAATAGACAAGTGCACCAGAGTACATATAAGCAAGGTGAAGTGCGCATATAAACGAAAATAGACAAGTGCACCAGAGTACATATAAGCAAGGTGTAGTTGCGCATATATAAACGAAAATAGACAAGTGCACCAGAGTACATATAAGCAAGGTGTAGTTGCGCCTATATAAACGAAAATAGACAAGTGCACCAGAGTACATATAAGCAAGGAAGTTGCGCTATATAAACGAAAATAGACAAGTGCACCAGAGTACATATAAGCAAGGTGTAGTTGCGCATATATAAACGAAAATAGACAAGTGCACCAGACAAATACATATAAACAAGGTGTAGTTGCGCATATATAAACGAAAATAGACAAGTCCACCAGAGTACATATAAGCAAGGTGAAGTTGCGCATATATAAACGAAAATAGACAAGTGCACCAGAGTACATATAAGCAAGGTGTAGTTGCGCATATATAAACGAAAAATAGACAAGTGCACCAGAGTACATATAAGCAAGGTGTAGTTGCGCATATATAAACGAAAATAGACAAGTGCACCAGAGTACATATAAGCAAGGTGAAGTTGCGCATATATAAACGAAAATAGACAAGTGCACCAGAGTACATATAAGCAAGGTGTAGTTGCGCATATATAAACGAAAATAGACAAGTGCACCAGGAACATATAAGCAAGGTGTAGTTATATATAAACGAAAATGAACAAGTGCGCAGAGTACATATAAGCAAGGTGTGGTTGCGCATATATAAACGAAAAATAGACAAGTGCGCAGAGTACATATAAGCAAGGTGTGGTTGCGCATATATAAACGAAAATAGACAAGTGCACCAGAGTACATATAAGCAAGGTGTAGTTGCGCATATATAAACGAAAATAGACAAGTGCACCAGAGTACATATAAGCAAGGTGTAGTTGCGCATATATAAACGAAAAGAAAATAGTACAAGTCCACCATATATAAACAAAAATAGACAAGTGTCTAGAGTACAGTTGCGCATATATAAACGAAAATGAACAAGTGTACCAGAATACATATAAGCAAGGTGTAGTTGCGCATATATAAACGAAAAATAAACAAGTGCACTAGAGTACATATAAGCAAGGTAGTTGCGCATATATAAACGAAAATAGACAAGTGCAGGTACATATATAAGCAAAGTGTGGTATATATAAACGAAAATAGACAAGTGCAGAGTAAATATAAGCAAGGTGTATATATAAACGCATATATAAACGAAAATAGACATATATGAAAATAGACAAGTGCACATATAAGAGTATATATATAAGCAAGAAATTAGCAATTGCGCATATATGGTGCGCATATATAAACGAAAATAGACAAGTAGAGTACATATAAGAGGTGTGATTGCGGCATATATAAACGAAAATAGACAAGTGTACATATAAGCAGGTGTAGTTGCGCATATATAAACGAAAATGAACAAGTGCAACCAGAGTACATATAAGCAAGGTGTGTGCATATATAAACGAAAATAGACAAGTGCACCAGAGTACATATACAGTTGCGCATATATAAACGAAAATAGACAGATGCACCAGAGTAATATATAAGCAAGGTGTACCTATATATATAAACGAAAATAGAACAAGTGCACCAGAGTACATATAAGCAAGGTGTAGTTGCGCATATAAACGAAAAATGAACAAGTGCAATCAGAGTACATATAAGCAAGGTGTAGTTGCGCATATATAAACGAAAAATGAACAAAGTGCCAGAGTACCATATAAGCAACGATATTAGTTGCGCATATATAAACGAAAATGAACCATTGCCAGAGTACATATAAGCAAGGTGTAGTTGCGCATATATAAACGAAAATGAATAAGTGCACCAGGTACATATAAGCAAGGTGTAGTTGCGCATATATAAACGAAAATAGACAAGTGCACCAGAGTACATATAAGCAAGCAGTTGCGCATATAAACGAAAAAGACAAGTGCACCAGGCATATACAAAACGCATATAAAAGAAAAATAGTGCACCAGAGTACATATAAGCAAGGTGTAGTTGCGCATATATAAACGAAAATAGACAAATTCACCAAGGTACATATAAACAACGATGTGGTTGCGCATATATAAACTGAAAATGAACAAGTGCAAGAGTACATATAAACAGCGATGTAGTTGCGCATATATAAACGAAAATAGACAATTGCACCAGAGTACATATATAAGAAAGCAAGGTCCAGAGTACATATATGCAAGGTGTGGTGCGCATATATAAACGAAAATAGACAGGTGCGCAGAGTACATATAAGCAAGGTGTAGTTGCGCATATAAACGAAAATAGACAAGTGCACCAGAGTACATATAACGAAAATACGTGTAGTTGCGCATATATAAACGAAAATGAACAAGTGCACCAGAGTACATATAAGCAAGGTGTAGTTGCGCATATATAAACGAAAATAGACAAGTGCACCAGAGTATATATAAACAAGGTGAAGTTGCGCATATATAAACGAAAATAGACAAGTGCGCAGAGTACATATAAGCAAGGTGTAGTTGCATATATAAACGAAAATAGCAACAAGTACATACCAGGTGTAGTACATATAAGCAAGGTGTAGTTGCGCATATATAAACGAAATAGACAAGTGCACCAGAGTACATATAAGCAAGGTAGTTGCGCATATAAACAAAAAATAGACAAGTGCACCAGAGTACATATAAGCAAGGTGTAGTTGCGCATATATAAATGAAAATAGACAAGTGCACCAGAGTACATATAAGAAAAAAGGTGTAGCATATATACGAATATAACGAAATATAAACAAGTAGTTGACAAGTGCATATGCATATATAAACGAAAATAGACAAGTGCAGAGTACATATAGAGTTGCGCATATATAAACGAAAATGAACAAAACCAGAGTACATATAAACAAGGTGGTTGCGCATATATAAACGAAAATAGACAAGTGCACCAGAGTACATATAAGCAAGGTGTAGTTGCGCATATATAAACGAAAATAGACAAGTGCACCAGAGTACATATAAGCAAAGGTGTAGTTGCATATATAAACGAAAATAGACAAGTGCACCAGAGTACATATAAGCAAGGTGTGAAGTGCGCATATATAAACGAAAATGAACAAGTGCAACCAGAGTAGATATAAGCAAGGTGTAGTTGCGCATATATAAACGAAAATAGACAAGTGCACCAGAGTACATATAAAGCAAGGTGGAAGTTGCGCATATATAAACGAAAATAGACAAGTGCACCAGAGTACATATAAGCAAGGTGTAGTTGCGCATATATAAACGAAAATAGACAAGTGCACCAGAGTACATATAAGCAAGGTGTGGTGCGCATATATAAACGCATATAAAAATAGACAAGTGCACCAGAGTACATATAAGCAAGGTATAGTTGAGTACATATAAGCAAGCATATATAAACGAAAATAGACAAGTGCACTAGAGTACATATAAGCAAGGTGTAGTTGCGCATATATAAACGAAAAGAAACAAGTGTGGAGTACATATGCGCAGGTTGCGCATATATAAACGAAAATGAACAAGTGCACCAGAGTACATATATAAGCAAGGTGTAGTTGTGCATATAAACGAAAATAACAAGTGTAGAGTACATATAAGCAAGGTGTAGTTGCATATATAAACGAAAATGAACAAGTGCACCAGAGTACATATAAGCAAGGGATTTGCGCATATATAAACGAAAATAGACAAGTGCGCAGAGTACATATAAGCAAGGTGTAGTTGCGCATATATAAACGAAAATAGACAAGTGCACCAGAGTACATATAAGCAAGGTGGTTGCGCATATATAAACGAAAAATAGACAAGTGCACCAGAGTACATATAAACAAGGGAAGTTGCGCATATATAAACGAAAATAGACAAGTGCGCAGAGTACATATAAGCAAGGTGTGTAGTTGCGCATATATAAAAAAAAAATAACAAGTGCGCAGAGTACATATAACAAGGTGTAGTGCGCATATATAAACGAAAAGAACAAGTGCGCAGAGTACATATAAGCAGGTGTAGTTGCGCATATATAAACGAAAATAGACAAGTGCACCAGTAGTACATATAAACGAAATATAAACGAAAAGACAAGTGCACCAGGTACATATAAGCAAGGTGTTGCGCATATATAAACGAAAATAGACAAAGTGCACCAGAGTACATATAAAGGTGTAGTTATATATATAAACGAAAATAGACAAAGTGCACCAGAGTACATATAAGCAAGGTGTAGTTGCGCATATATAAACGAAAATAGACAAGTGCACCAGAGTACATATAAGCAACGTGTAGTTGCGCATATATAAACGAAAATAGACAAGTGCACCAGAGTACATATAAGCAAGGTGTAGTTGCGCATATATAAACGAAAATAGACAAGTGCACCAGAGTACATATAAGCAAGGTGTAGTTGCGCATATATAAACGAAAAATAGACAAGTGCGCAGAGTACATATAAGCAAGGTGTAGTTGCGCATATATAAACGAAAATAGACAAGTGCACCAGAGTACATAAGCAAGGTGTAGTTGCGCATATAAACGAAAATAGACAAGTGCACCAGAGTACATATAAGCAAGGTGTAGTTGCGCATATATAAACGAAAATAGACAAGTGCACCAGAGTACATATATGCCGGGTGAAGTTGCATATATAAACGAAAAAGAACAGGTTGGTACATATAAACGGTTGCGCATATATAAACGAAAATAGACAAGTGCACCAGAGTACATATAAGCAAGGTGTAGTTGCGCATATATAAACGAAAATGCAACAGAGTACATATATAAGGAAGGTACATATAAAAGAAAAAGGTGTGGTGCATATATGCGTAAAGGTATATATAAACGAAAATAGACAAGTGCACCAGAGTATATACAAAGCAGTTGCGCATATATAAAACGAAAATATAAACAGAGTAATATAAGCAAGGTGTAGTTGCGCATATATAAAGAAAATAGACAGGTGCACAAAGAGCGCATATAAAAAGGTGATTGCGCATATATAAACGAAAATAGACAAGTGTACAGAGTATATATAAGCAAGCAGAAGTGCGCATATATAAACGAAAATAGACAAGTGCACCAGAGTGCATATAAGCAAGGTGTAGTTGCGCATATATAAACGAAAATAGACAAGTGCACCAGAGTACACATATAAGCAAATGTGTAGTTGCGCATATATAAACGAAAATAGACAAGTGCACCAGAGTACATAAAGCAAGGTGAAGTTGCACATATAAACGAAAATAGACAAGTGCACCAGAGTACATAAGCAAGGTGTAGTTGCGCATATAAAACGAAAATAGACAAGTAACCAGAGTACATATAAGCAAGGTGTAGTTGGCGCATATATAAAACTTAAAAAATAGACAAGTGCACCAGACATATATATAAGTAAAAGGTGTAGCGGTGCATATATAAACGAAAATAGACAAGTGCACCAGAGTACATATAAAAGCAAAGTTGCGCATATATAAACGAAAATAAACAAGTGCAGAGTACATATAAACAAGAGTGTGGTTGCATATATAAACGAAAATAGACAAGTGCACCAGAATACGAGGCAGGTGTGGTTGCACATATAAACGAAAATAGACAAGTGCCCCAGAGTACATATAAGCAAGGAGTAGTTGCGCATATATAAACGAAAACAGACAAAGTGCACCAGAGTACATATAAGCAAGGTGGTGCATATATAAAACGAAAATAGAGAGGTGCCTATAATATAAGCAAGGTGTGGAACGCATATAAACGAAAATAGACAAGTGCAACAGAGTACATATAAGCAAGTAGTTGGCGGATTGCGCATATATAAAATGAAAATACCACAAGTGCATATAAGAGTACATATAACGAAAGAACAAGTGCACCATATATAAGCAGCGAAAAATAGACAAGAACAAGTAGCAAGTATATATAAGCAAGGTGTAGTTGCGCATATATAAACGAAAAATGAACAAAGTGCCAGAGTAAACCATATAAGCAACGGTGTAGTTGCGCATATATAAAACGAAAATAGACAAGTGCCCAGAGTACATATAAGCAAGGGGTGTAGTTGCGCATATATAAACGAAAATAGATAAGTGCACCAGGTACATATAAGCAAGGTGTAGTTGCGCATATATAAACGAAAATAGACAAGTGCACCAGGAGTACATATAAGCAAGTGTGTAGTTGCGCATATATAAACGAAAAGGAGATGCGCACCAGAGTACATATAAGCGCGTGAAGCAGTATATATAAACGAAAATAGACAAGTGCACCAGAGCATATATAAGCAAGGTGTAGCGCATATATAAACAGAAAATAGACAGCACTGAGCAATATATAAGCAAGGTGTAGTTAAAGTATATATAAAACGAAAATAGACATGCACCAGAGTACATATAAGTATGTGTAGTAGTGCATATATAAATGAAAATAGACAAGAATGAGTACATATACAAGGTGTAGTTGTTCTATATAAATGAAAATAGACAAGTGTACCATAGAGTACATATACAAGGTGAAGCAGCTTATATAAACAGAAAATAGACAAGTCTACCAGAGTATATATAAGGGGCAGAAGCAGTATATATAAATGAAAAATAGACACCACTAGAGTACATATAAGGCAGAAGCAGCATATAAACGTGAAATAGACAAGGGACCAGAGTAGATATAAATAAGTGTGAAGTATATATAACGAAAATAGACAAGTGTACCAGAGTATATATAAGCAAAGTTGTAGTTGCGCATATATAAACGAAAATGAACAAGTGCACTGAAGTACATATAAGCACCAACACATGTAGTTGCGCATATATAAACGAAAATAGACAAGTGCCAGAGTACATATAAGCAAGGTGTGGTGCATATATAAACGAAAATAGACAAGTGCTAGGTACATATAAGCAACGCATATAAACGAAAATAGACGCATATATAACAATGAAAATAAACAAAATAGACAGGTGCCCAGAGTACTATATATACAAGGAGAAGGTGCGCATATATAAACGAAAATAGACAAGTGCACCAGAGTACATATAAGCAAAGGTGTAGTTGCGCATATATAAACGAAAATAGACAAAGTGCACCAGAGTACATATAAGCAAGGTGTGAAAATTGCGCCTATATAAACAAAAAAGAAAAATAGACAAGTGCAAGTGTAGATATAAACAAAGGTGTAGTTGCATATATATAAACGAAAAAGACAAGTGCACCAGTACATATAAACAAGGTGTAGTTGCGCATATATAAACGAAAATAGACAAGTGCACCAGAGTACATATAAGCAAGGTGTAGTTGCGCATATATAAACGAAAATAGACAAGTGCACCAGAGTACATATAAGCAAGGTGTGTAGTTGCGCATATATAAACGAAAAATAGACAAGTCCGCAGAGTACATATAAGCAATGTAGTTGCGCATATATAAAACGAAAATAGACAAATGCACCAGAGTACATATAAGCAAGGTGTAGTTGCGCATATATAAACGAAAAATAGACAAGTGCATCTAGAGTACATATATAAACAAGGTGTAGCAGCATATATAAACGAAAATAAGTGCACTAGAGTACATATAAAGGTGTAGTTGCGCATATATAAACGAAAATAGACAAGTGCACCAGAGTACATATATAAGCAAGCGCATATATAAACAAAAAATGTAGTTGCGCATATATAAACGAAAAATAGACAAGTGCACCAGAGTACATATATAAGCAAGGTGTAGTTGCGCATATATAAACGAAAATAGACAAGTGCACCAGAGTACATATAAGCAAAGGTGTAGTTGCATATATAAACGAAAAATAGACAAGTGCACCAGAGTACATATAAGCAAAGGTGTAGTTGCATATATAAACGAAAATAGACAAGTGCACCAGAGCACATATAAGCAAGGTGAAGTGGTGCATATATAAACGAAAAATAGACAGGTGCACCAGAGTACATATAAGCAAGTTTGCATATATGTAGTTGCACCCAGAATTACATATATCAAAACGAAAATAGACAAGTGAACCAGAGCACATATAAGCAAAGGTGTAGTTGCGCATATATAAACGAAAATAGACAAGTGCACCAGAGTACATATAAGCAAGGTGTAGTTGCGCCTATATAAACGAAAATAGACAAGTGCACCAGAGTACATATAAGCAAGGTGTAGTTGCGCATATATAAACGAAAATAGACAAATCCACCAGAGTACATATAAGCAAGGTGTAGATTTGCATATATAAACGAAAATAGACAATGCACCAGAGTACATATAAGCAAGGTGTAGTTGCGCATATATAAACGAAAATAGACAAGTGCACAGAGTAGATATAAGCAAGGTGAAGGTGCATATATAAACGAAAATAGACAAGTGCACCAGAGTACATATAAGCAAGGTGTAGTTGCGCATATATAAACGAAAATAGACAAGTGCACCAGAGTACATATAAGCAAGTATATATAAACGAAAATAGGTGTAGTTGCGCATATATAAACGAAAATAGACAAGTGCACCAGAGTACATATAAGCAAGGTGAAGTGCGCATATATAAACGAAAACAAGTGCACCAGAGTACATATACAAGCAAGGTGTGATTGCGCATATATAAACGAAAAGACAAGTGCACTAGAGTACATATAAAAGGTGTAGTTGCGCATATATAAACGAAAATAGACAGGTGCACCAGAGTACATATATGCCAACGAGCGCATATATAAAACGAAAATAGACAAGTGCACCAGAGTACATATAAGCAAGGGGAAGTTGCGCATATATAAACAAAAAATAGACAAGTGCACCAGAGTACATATAAGCAAGGTGTACAGTATATATAAACGAAAATAGACAAGTGCACCAGAGTATATAAGCAAGGTGTAAAGGTGCATATATAAACGAAAATAGACAAGTGCACCAGAGTATATATAAGCAAGGTGTAGTTGCGCATATATAAACGAAAATAGACAAGTGCACCAGAGTACATATAAAGCAGAAGGTGTGCGCATATATAAACGAAAATAGACAAGTGCACCAGAGTAAATATAAGCAAGGTGTAGTGCGCATATATAAACGAAAATAGACAAGTGTACCAGAGTACTGAAGCATATATAAACGAAAATAGATAAGCACTAGAGTACATATATAAGTGTGTAGTTGCGCATATATAAACGAAAATAGACAAGTAACTAGAATACATATAAGCAATGTGAAGGCGGCATATATAAACGAAAATAGACAAGTACCAGAGTATATAAGCAAGGTGTAAGGTGCATATATAAACGAAAATAGACAAGTGCACTAGAGTACATATAAAGCAAGGTAAAAGAAGTGCATATATAAACGAAAATAGACAAGTGCACCAGAGTACATATATAAGGTGTAGTTGCGCATATATAAACGAAAATAGACAAGGCACCAGAGTAATATATACAAGGTGTAGTTGTATATATAAACGAAAACAGACAAGTGCACCAGAGTACATATAAGCAAGGTGTAGTTGCGCATATATAAACGAAAATAGACAAGTGCACCAGAGTACATATAAGCAAGGTGAAGTTGCGTATATATAAACGAAAATAGACAAGTGCACCAGAGTACATATAAGCAAGGTGTAGTTGCGCATATATAAACGAAAAAGAGACAAGTGCACTAGAGTACATATAATGCAAGGTGAAGTTGTATATATAAACGAAAATAGACAAGTGCACCAGAGCATATATAAGCATATATAAACGAAAAAGGTGCACTAGCATATATAAACGAAAATAAAAGAAACAAGTGCACCAGAGTACATATAAGCAAGGGGTGTAGTTGACAAGCATATATAAACGAAAATAGACAAGTGCACCAAGTACATATAAGCAAGGTGTAGTTGCAGCATATAAACGAAAAAATAGACAAGTGCACTAGAGTACATATAAGCAAGGTGTAGTTGCGCATATATAAACGAAAAAGAACAAGTGCACCAGGTACATATAAGCAAAGGTGTGGTGCGCATATATGCGCAATATAGAGTACATATAAAAGGTGTAGTTGCGCATATATAAACGAAAATAGACAAGTGCACCAGAGTATATAAACAAGGTGAAGTTGCGCATATATAAACGAAAATAGACAAACCAGAGTAACCAGGTGAAGATGACAAACGAAAATAGACAAGGTGTAGTTGCGCATATATAAACGAAAATAGACAAGTGCACCAGAGTACATATAAGCAAGGTGTAGTTGCGCATATATAAACGAAAATAGACAAGTGCACCAGAGTACATATAAGCAAAGGTGTAGTTGCGCATATATAAACGAAAATGAACAAGTGCACCAGAGTACATATAAAGCAAGGTGTAGTTGCGCATATATAAACGAAAATAGACAAGTGCACCAGAGTACATATAAGCAAGGTGTAGTTGCGCATATATAAAAAGAAAATGAACAAGTGCGCTATATAAAGTACATATAAGCAAGGTGTAGTTGCGCATATATAAACGAAAATGCACCAGACAGGTGCACCAGAGTACATATAAGAAAAAGGTGTAGTTGCTCCATATATAAACGAAAATGAACAAGTGCACCAGAGTACATATAAGCAAGGTGTAGTTGCGCATATATAAACGAAAAATAGACAAGTGCACCAGAGTACATATAAGCAAGGTGTAGTGCGCATATATAAACGAAAATAGACAAGTGCACCAGAGTACATATAAACAAGGTGTAGTTGCGCATATATAAACGAAAATGAACAAGTGCGCAGGTACATATAAGCAACGTGTGGTTGCGCATATATAAACGAAAATGAACAGTGCAGGTACATATAAGCAAAAGGTGTGGTTGTGCATATATAAACGAAAATAGAACAAGTGCGCAGGTACATATAAGCAACGTGTGGTTGCGCGCATATAAACGAAAATGAACAAATCCACCAGAGTACATATAAATGCGATGTGTTGCGCATATAAAACAAAATGAACAAGTGCGCAGGTACATATAAGCAAGGTGTAGTTGCGCATATATAAACGAAAATGAACAAGTCCACCAGAGTACATATAAGCAGCGATGAAGTTGTGCATATATAAACGAAAATGAACCAAGTGCACCAAAGGTGTGAGTTACATATAAACGAAAATGAACAAGTTGCGCATGCTCGATGTGGTGCGCATATAAAATAACAAGTGCGCAGAGTACATATAAGCAAGGTGTGGTTGCGCATATATAAACGAAAAATGAACAAGTGCGCAGAGTACATATATAAGCAACATGTGGTTACGCATATATAAACGAAAATAGACAAGTGCGCAGAGTTTGCGCATATAAAAACGAAATGAGCAAGTAAAGTAGATATAAGCAAGGTGTAGTTGCGCATATATAAACGAAAAATAGACAAAGTGCACAGAGTACATATAAGCAAGGTGTAGTTGCGCATATATAAACAAAAATAGACAAGTGCAACAGAGTACATATAAGCAAGGTGTAGTTGCGCATATATAAACGAAAATGAACAAATTACACCCAGAATATATAAGCAAGGTGTGGTTGCGCATATAAACGAAAATGAGACAAGTGCACCAGAGTACATATAAGCAAGGTGTAGTTGCGCATATATAAACGAAAATGAACAAGTGCCAGAGTACATATATAAGCAAGGTGGCAATTGCATATATATAGCGAAAATGAACAACCAGGTACATATAAGCAGGTGTAGTTGCGCATATATAACCAAAAAATGAACAAGTTACGCAAGTACATATAAGCAGGTGTAGTTGCGCATATAAACGAAAATAGAAAGTGCGCAAGAGTACATATACAGCATGGTAGTTGCGCATATATAAACGAAAATGAACAAGTGCAGAATACATATAAGCAAAGGTGTAGAACGCATATAAACGAAAAATGAACAAGTGCACCAGAGTACATATAAGCAAAGGTAAAGTTGCATATATAAACGAAAATAGACAAAGTGCACTAGAGTACATATAAGCAAAGGGAAGTTGCATATATAAACGAAAAAAAGAACAAGTGCACTAGATTATATATACAACGGTGTAGTTGCATATATAAACGAAAATAGACAAGTGCACCAGAATATATAAGCAAGGTGTGGTACGCATATATAAACGAAAATAGACAAGTGTGCCCTAGAGTAATATATAAGCAAGTGTGAAGTTGCATATATAAAAAAAAGACAAGTGCACAGAGTACATATAAGCAAGGTGAAGATTGCATATATAAATGAAAATAGACAAGTGCACTAGAGTACATATAAGCAAGGTGTAGTTGCGCATGTATAAACGAAAAATAGACAAGTGCACTATATAATAAACAAGGGGGAAGGTACAAATATAAACGAAAATAGACAAGGCACCAGGTTGCGCATATAAATGTGGGAAAATATAAACAAGTGCACCAGGTACTATGTATAAAGCAACGTGTGGTGCGCATATAAACGAAAAAGACAAGTGCGCCAGAGTACATATAAGCAAGGTGTGATTGCGCATATATAAACGAAAATGAACAAGTGCCCCAGGATTACATATAAGCAAGGTGCGTTTGCGCATATATAAACGAAAATAGACAAGCACCAAATTACATATAAGCAAAAAGGTGTAGTGCGCATATATAAACGAAAAATAGACAAATTACGCAGAGTACATATAAGCAAGGTGTATATTGAACAAGCATACATAAGATGAAATAGACAAAGTGCACCAGAGTACATATAAGCAACGTGTAGTTGCGCATATATAAACGAAAAATGCACCAAGTGCATAACAACGAGTGCGCATATATAAACAACGTGAACGTGCGTATATAAAACGAAATAGACAAGTGCAGAGTACATATAAGCAGCAGTGGTGCGCATATATAAACGAAAATAGACAAGTGCGCAGGTATACATATAAGCAACGTGAAGTTTGCGTATATATAAACGAAAATAAGACAAGTGCCCTGGTGAGTACCAGAATACATATAAACAGGTGTGTTGCGCATATATAAACGAAAATGAACAAAGTGCACCGAGTACATATAAGCAAGGTGTAGTTGCGCATATATATAACGAAAATGACAAACAAGTACATATAAGCAAGGTGTAGTTGCGCATATATAAACGAAAATAGAACAAGTGCAGAGTACATGTATAAGCAACGTTGCGCATATATATAAACGAAAATAGACAAGTGCACTAGAATACATATAAGCAAGGTGTGGTCGCGCATATATAACGAAAATAGACAAGTGCCCCAGAGTAAATATAAACAAGGTGTAGTTGCGCATATATAAACGAAAATGAACAAGTGCACTAGAGTACATATAAGCAACGTGTAATAGTTGCGCATATATAAACGAAAATGAACAAGTGCACTAGTTACATATAAGCAACGTGTAGTTGCATGTATAAACGAAAAATAGACAAGTGCACCAGGTACATATAAGCAAAGGTGTGGTGCGCATATATAAACGAAAATGAACCGTGCCCCAAGTACATATAAGCAACGGTGTTGCGCATATATAAACGAAAATGAACAAGTGCGCAGGTACATATAAAGCAAGGTGTAGTTGCGCATATATAAACGAAAATGAACAAGTGCACCAGAGTACATATAAGCAAAGATGTAGTTGCGCATATATATAAACGGAAATGAACAAGTGCCAAAGGTACATATAAGCAAAGGTGTGGTGCGCATATATAAACGAAAATGAACAAGTGCACTGAGTACATATAAACAACGATATGATTGCGCATATAAACGAAAATGAACAAGTGCGCAGAGTACATATAAGCAAAGGTGGTTGCGCATATATAAATGAAAATAGACAAGTGCACCAGAATTATCGTAAAGGTGTAGTTGCGCATATATAAACGAAAATGAACAAGTGCACCAGAGTACATATAAACAAGTGAAGTCATATATAAAACGAAAATAGGACAAGTGCGCAAAGTACATATACAACAAAGGTGTAGTTGCGCATATAAAAACGAAATAGACAAGTGCAGGTACATATAGATAGGAATTAGCCAGTTGCTGCGCATATATAAACGAAAATGCAGACAGTGCGCATATAAGCAACATAGTTGCGCATAAGGTGTAGTTGCGCATATATAAACAGGGTGTGGTTGCGCATATAACGAAGCGAAAAGGACAAGTGCACCAGAGTGATGATAAGCAAGTGTAGTTGCGCACATAAATCGAAAAGAGGACAAGTGCAATTCAGAGTACATATAAGCAGGTGTATTTGCGCATATATAAACGAAAATAGACAAGTTGATATATAAGCAAGGTGAAGGTTGAAAATAAATAAATGCACCAAGTACATATAAGCAACGTGTAGTTGCGCATATATAAACAAAAAATAACAAGTGCGCAGAATACATATAAGCAACGTGTAGTTGCGCATATAAACAAAATACAAGGTGCACCAGGTACATATAAGCAGGTGTGGTTGCGCATATATAAACGAAAAGGTGTGGTTGCGCATGTAAACGAAAAGAACAAGTGCATATAAACATATAAGCAAATTGCAGGTACATATAAGCAACGAAAAATGCGCATATATAAGTGACAAGTGCGCAGAGTACATATAAACAAGGTGTAGTTGCGCATATATAAACGAAAATGAACAAGCACCAGGTACATATAAGCAAGGTGTGGTTGCGCAAATATAAACAAAAATGAACAAGTGCAGAGTACATATAAGCAACGTGTAGTTGCGCATATATAAACGAAAAATGAACAAAGTGCGCCGTACATATAAGCAACGTGATTTGCGCATATATATAAAGAAAGAAGACAAATGCACCAGAAGTACATAAGCAAAGGTGTAGTTGCGCATATATAAACGAAAATGAGCAAGTGCGCAAGAGTACATATAAAGCAGGTGTGGTTGCATATATATAAACGAAAATGAATTAAGTGCGCAAATTACATATAAGCAACGTGTAGTTGCGCATATAAACAAAAATAGACAAGTGCACAAGAATACATATATAAGCAAGGTGTGGTTGCGCATATATAAACGAAAAAGACAAGTGCCCCCAGAGTACATATAAAAGGTGTAGTTGCGCATATATATAAACGAAAAATGAACAAAACAAATACCTTATAACTAGTAGTTACATATAAGCAAGGAAATAGACAGTTGCGCATATATAAACAAAAGGAATTAATGATCGCGCATGTATAAACAACAAGTACATATAAGCAAGGTGTAGTCGCGCAAATATAAACGAAAAATGAACAAGTGCCCAGGTACATATAAGCAAGGTGTAGTTGCGCATATATAAACGAAAATAGACAAGTGCGCAGGTACATATAAAGCAACGTGTGGTTGCGCGCACATATATAAACAAAAATGAACAAGTGCACCAGAGTACATATAAACAAGGGGTGTAGTTGCGCATATATAAACGAAAATAGACAAGTGCACCAGAGTACATATAGCAAAGGTGTAGTTGCGCATATATAAACGAAAATAAGCAAGTGCACCAGAGCACATATAAATAGAGTTGCGCATATATAAACGAAAATAGACACAATTCAGAGTACACATATAAGCAAGGTGTGAATTAATATATATAAACGAAAATAGACAAGTGCACCAGAGTATATATAAGCAAAACGCATATATAAACGAAAATAGTGCACCAGAGTACATATAAGCAAGGTGAAGTTGCGCATATATAAACAAAAATAGACAAGTGCCCCCAGAGTACATATAAGCAAGGTGTAGGTGCGCCTATATAAACGAAAATAGACAAGTCCACCAGAGTACATATAAGCAAGGTGTAGTTGCGCATATATAAACGAAAATAGACAAATCCACCAGGAGTACATATAAAGGTAGTTATGTCATATATATAAACGAAAATGAACAAGTGCGCAGGTACATATAAGCAACGTGTAGTTGCGCATATATAAACGAAAAATGAACAAGTGCATAAAATTACATATAAGCAAGGTGTAGTTGCGCATATATAAACGAAAAATAGACAGAAGTGCAGAGTACATATAAAGCAACGTGTAGTTGCGCATATATAAACGAAAATGAACAAGTGCAAAATTGCACATATAAGCAAGGTGGGTTCTGCATATATAAACGAAAATAGACAAGTGCACTAGAGTACATATAAGCAAGGTGTAGTTGCGCATATATAAACGAAAATGAACAAGTGCACTAGAGTACATATAAGCAAGGTGTAGTTGCGCGCATATAAAACGAAAATAGACAAGTGCACCAGGTACATATAAGCAAGGTGTAGTTGCATATATAAACGAAAAATAGACAAGTGTGCCCCAGAATACATATAAGCAAGTGGTGTAGTTGCGCATATATAAACGAAAATAGACAAGTGCACCAGAGTACATATAAGCAAGGTGTAGTTGCGCATATATAAACGAAAATGAGACAAGTGCACCAGAGTAATATATAAGCAGGTGAAGTTGCGCATATATAAACGAAAAACAACAAGTACACTAGAGTACATATAAGCAAGGTGTAGTCGCATATAAAACGAAAATGAACAAGGCACCAGAAGGTGTGTTACATATAAGCAAGGTGTACAAGGTTGCGCATATATAAACGAAAATAGACAAGTGCACCAGAGTAAATATAAGCAAGGTGAAGTTGCGCATATATAAACAAAAATAGACAATGCAGAGTACATATAAGCAGGTGTAGTTGTGCATACATAAAACGGAAATGAACAAGTGCACCAAAATAATATATAATAAGCATATAGTGGTGCAGTTGCACTAGAGTATTATACAAAACGCATATAAAAAATAGACAAGTGCACCAGCATTTACATATAACAAGGTGTAGTTGCGCATATATAAAAAGGCCAGACAAAATTAGAGTACATATACAACGTAGTTATATATAAACGAAAATAGACAAGGCAATTCAGAGTACATATAAGTAAGTAGAAGGTATATATAAACGAAAATGAACAAGTGCACTAGAGTACATATAAACAAGGTGTAGTTGCGCATATATAAACGAAAATAGACAAATGCACCAGAGTACATATAAGGCAGAAGGCGCATATATAAACGAAAATAGACAAGTGCGCGAGTATATATAAGTAGCGTGTAGTTGCGCATATATAAACGAAAATAGACAAGTGCACCAGAGTACATATAAGCAAGGTGTAGTTGCGCAGATACATATAAACGAAAATAGACAAGTGTACTAGAGTAGATATAAGCAAGGTGTAGTTGCATATATAAATGAAAACAGACAAGTGCAGAGTACATATAAGCAAGGTGTAGGTTACCAGAGATATATAAACAAATAATATAAAACGAAAACAAGAATTACATATAAGCAAGGTGTAGGTGCGCATATATAAACGAAAATAGACAAGGCACCAGAGTACATATAAGCAAGGTGTGGTGGTATATATAAACGAAAATAGACAAGTGCACCAGAGTACATATAGCAAGGTGTGGTGCGCCTATATAAACGAAAATAGACAAGTGCACCAGAGTACATATAAGCAAGGTGTAGTTGCGCATATATAAACGAAAAATAGACAAGTCCCCCAGAATACATATAAGCAAGGTGTAGTTGCGCATATATAAACGAAAATATAAACAAGTGCAAGGTAGAAGGTATACATATAAGCAAAAGGGTGGTGCGCATATATAAACGAAAAATAGACAGGTGCACTAGAGTACATATAAGCAAGGTGTAGTTGCGCATATATAAACGAAAATGAACAAGTGCACCAGAGTACATATAAGCAAGAAGTAATTGCGCATATATAAAACGAAAATAGACAAGTGTGCAGAGTACATATAAGCAGGTGTGGTTGCGCATATATAAACGAAAATGACAAGTGCAGAGTACATATAAGCAAAAGGTGAAAACGAAAGACAAGTGCACCAGAGTACATATAAGTGCAGAAGGTGTAGTTGCGCATATATAAACGAAAATAACAAGTGCACCAGAGTAAATATAAGCAACGTAAAGGTGTGGTGCGAAAATAGATAAATGAAAATATAACAAGGTGTTTTCCAGCCGAGTACATATAAGCAAGGTGTGTTGCGCATATAAACGAAAATAGACAAGTGCACCAGAGTACATATAAGCAAGGTGTAGTTGCGCATATATAAACGAAAATGAACAAGTGCACCAGGAGTACATATAAGCAAGGTGTAGTTGCGCATATATAAACGAAAATGAACAAGTGCAACAGAGTACATATAAGCAAAGGTGTAGTTGCGCATATAAACGAAAAAAACAAGTGCAGAGTACATATAAGCAAGTTGTATATATAAACGAAAATGAACAAAACGAGAGATATAAAACAAGGTGCACGCATATATAAACGAAAAAGACAGGTGCACCAGAGTACATATAAGTTGCGCATATAAATAAAACGAAAACAAGTGCACCAGGTACATATAAGCAACGTGTGGTTGCGCATATATAAACGAAAATGAACAAGTGCCAGAGTACATATAAGCAACGTGAAGTTGCGCATATATAAACGAAAATAGACAAGTGCACCAGAATTACATATAAAGCAAAAGGTGTAGTTGCGCATATATAAATGAAAAATAGAATTAGAGTACATATAAACAAGCACATATATAAAACGAAAATGGTACATATAAGTACATAAAGGTGTAGTTGCATATATAAACGAAAATAGACAAGTGCACCAGAGTACATATAAGCAAGGTATAAACGAAAATAGACAAGTGCACTACATATATAAGCAGAGTAAACGAAAATATGTAGTTGCGCATATATAAACGAAAATAGACAAGTGTGCAACCAGAGTATATATAAGCAGGTAGTGTAGTTGCACCAGAGTAGCCTATATAAACGAAAATAGACAAGTGCGCAGGTACATATAAGCAAGGTGTAGTTGTGCCTATAAACGAAAATAGACAAATCCACCAGAGTACATATTTGCGCATATATAAAAGCACTAGAGTAGATATAAAACAAAGTTGCGCATATATAAACGAAAATAGACAAGTCCACCAGAGTACATATAAGCAAGGTGTAGTTGCGCATATATAAACGAAAATAACAAGAGCCAGAGGTACATATAAGCACAGGGTGTGGTGCGCCTATATAACGAAAATGAACAAGTCCACAGAGTACATATAAACAAAGGTGTAGTTGCGCATATATAAACGAAAATAGACAAGTCCACCAGAGTACATATAAGCAAGGTGTAGTTGCGCATATATAAACGAAAATGAACAAGGCACAAGGTACATATAAACAAAAGGTGTGTTGCGCATATTAGACAAGTGCACCAGAATACATATAAAGTTGCGCATATAAAAAAATAGACAAGTGCACTAGAGTACATATAAAGTTATATATAAAGGTGTGGTGCGCATATATAAACGAAAATGAACAAGGCACTAGAGTGCATATAAGAGTACATATAAACGAAAAACAAGCACCAGAGTATATTGCATATATAAACGAAAATAGACAAGTGCAATTCAGAGTACATATAAGCAAGGTGTAGTTGCGCATATATAAACGAAAATAGACAAGTGCACACCACGTAGTTGCATATAAAACGAAAATAGACAAGTGCACCAGAGTACATATATGTAGTTGCATATATAAACGAAAATGAACAAGTGCCCTAGAGTACATATAAGCAGGTGTAGTAGCGCATATATAACGAAAATGAACAAGTGCACCAGAGTACATATAAGCAAGGTGTAGTTGCGCCTATAAATAAGCAGAAAATGCAACAAGTACATACCCATGTAGTATATATAACGAAAAGGTGCAGTTGCGCATATATAAACATATATAAAAAATAGACAAGTGCATTAGACATATAAGCAAGGTGTATGGTGCGCATATATAAACGAAAATAGAACAAGTACGCAAGGTGAAGTATATATATAAAACAAATAAGCAAGGCAATAGAGTTGCGCATATATAAACGAAAATGCACCAAGTGCACCAGAAAGTACATATAAACAAGACAAGTGTAGTTGCGCATATATAAACGAAAATGAACAAGTGCACCAGAGTACATATAAGCAAGGGTGTGGTGCGCATATATAAACGAAAATAGAAAAGTGCACTAGAGTACATATAAGCAAGGTGTAGTTGCGCATATATAAACGCACCAAAAATATGGTGGTTGCATATATAAACGAAATAGTGCACCAGGTACATATAAGCAAGGTGTAGTTGCGCATATATAAACGAAAAATGAACAAGTGCCCCAGAGTACATATAATCAAGGTGTGGTGCGCATATAAACGAAAATAAACGAACAAGTGCAGAGTACATATAAGCAAGGTGTAGTTGCATATATAAACGAAAAATAGACAAGTGCACCAGAGTATATATAAGCAAGAAAATAGGTGCGCATATATAAGGTGAAAATAAACGAAAATAGACAAGTGCACCAGAGTACATATAAGCAAGGTGTAGTTGCGCATATATAAACGAAAATAGACAAGTGCACCAGAGTACATATAAACGAAGGTGTAGTTGCGCATATATAAATGAAATAGACAAGTGCACCAGAGTACATATAAGCAAGGTGTAGTTGGCATATATAAACGAAAATAGACAAGTGCACCAGAGTACATATAAGCAGGTGTAGTTGCGCATATAAACGAAAATAGACAACACCAGAGTACATATGAAAAAGCAACGTGTGGTGCGCATAATATAAACGAAAATAGACAAGTGCCATTCAATTACATGCAGGAAGTATACATATAAACCAAATAGACAAGTTGCGCATATATATAAACGAAAATGAACAAGTGCGCAGAGTACATATAAGCAAGGTAGTTGCGCATATAGTAAACGAAAATAGACAAGTGCACCAGAGTACATATAAGCAAAAGGTGAAGTTGCGCATATATAACGAAAATAGACAAGTGCACCAGAGTACATATAAGCAAGGTGTATATTGCGCATATATAAACGAAAATAGACAAGTGCACCAGAGTACATATAAACAAGGTGTAGTTGCATATATAAACGAAAATAGACAAGTGCACCAGAATATATATAAGCAAGGTGAAAATAGACAAGTGCGCAGATATATAACGAAAATACGAACAAGTGCACCAGAGTACATATAAGCAAAAGCATATATGAAAGTTGCGCATATATAAACGAAAAATAGACAAGTGCACCAGAGTAAACATATACCAAGCATATATGCCAGGTGTAGTTGTGCATATATAAACGAAAATAGACAAGTGTTATAACTAGAGTACATAAGTGCACCAGGTGTAGTCGCGCATATATAAACGAAAATAGACAAGTGCACCAGAGTAAATATAAGCAAGGTGTAGTTGCGCATATATAAACGAAAATAGACAAGTGCACCAGAGTACATATAAGCAAGGTGTAGTTGCGCATATATAAACGAAAATAGACAAGTGCACCCAGAGTACATATAAGCAAGGTGAAGTTGCATATATAAACGAAAATAGACAAGTGCACCAGAGTACATATAAGCAAAAGGTGTAGTTGCGCATATATAAACGAAAATGAACAAGTGCACCAGAGTACATATAAGCAAGGTGTGGTTGCGCATATATAAACGAAAAATAGACAAGTGCACAGAGTACATATAAGCAAAAGGTGTAGTTGCGCATATATAAACGAAAAAAATAGACAAGTGCGAAAAATAGAGTACATATAAACAAGTGTAATATAAACGAAAATAGACAAGTGCGCAGAGTATATAAACGAAATATAAACAAAAGTGCACCAGAGTACATATAAGCAAAGGTGTAGTTGCGCATATATAAACGAAAATAGACAAGTGCACCAGAGTACATATAAGCAAGGTGTAGTTGCGCATATATAAACGAAAAATAGACAAGTGCACCAGAGTACATATAAGCAAGGTGTAGTTGCATATATAAACGAAAATAGACAAGTGCACCAGAGTACATATAAGCAAGGTGTAGTTGCGCATATATAAAACGAAAATAGACAAGTGCACCAGAGTGCATATAAGCAAGGTGTAGTTACGCATATGTGAAAATAGACAAGTGCACCAGGTACATATAAACAACGTGTGGTTGCATATATAAACAAAAATGAACCAGTGCCAGAGTACATATAAGCAAAGGTGTAGTTCTGCATATATAAACGAAATAGACAAGTGCGCAGGTACATATAAAGCAAGGTGTAGTTGCGCATATATAAACGAAAATGAACAAGTGCACCAAATTACATATAAACAAGGAATTAGTTGCGCATGTAAACGAAACCGACAAGTGCGCAGGTACATATATAAGCAACATTAGTTGCGCATATATAAACAAAAATGAACAAGTGCACCAGAAATACATATATGACAAGGTGTGATTTTGCATATATAAACGAAAAAATGAACAAGTGCCCCAGAGTACATATAAGCAAGGTGTAGTTGCATATATGACAACGAACAAGTGCACTAAATTGCATATAAACAGGTGTAGTTACGCATATATAAACGAAAAATGAACCATTTTTACTAAATTTTTATATAAGCAAAAGGTGTAGTCTTGCATACTATAAACAAAAAAAAATAGACAAGTGCACCAGAAGTACATATAAGCAGGTGTAGTTGCGCAATACTAAGCAAAAAAATGGTGGTACACCAGAGTACATATAAGCAACGTGCTGGTGCGCATATACTCTTAAGAGTACATATAAGCAACGTGTGAATTTGCTTTTATACTCTCGCTGAAAAAATAGACAAGTGCACTAGAGTACATATAAGCAAGGTGTAGTCGTGCATATATAAACGAAAATAGACAAGCACTAGAGTACATATAAGCAAGGTGTATATTGCGAAAATAGACAAAAATGCAACCAAGTACATATAAGCAAGGTGTAGTACATATAAACGAAAAATAGACAAGGGTGGAGTTGCGCATATATAAACAAAAATAGACAAGTGCACCAGAAGTACATATAGCAAGGTGTAGTTGCGCATATATAAACGAAAATAGACAAGTGCGCAGAGTACATATAAGCAGGTGTAGTTGCGCATATATAAACGAAAATGAACAAGTGCACCAGAGTACATATAAGCGGCGATGTTGCGCATATATAACGAAAACAGACAAGTGCACCAGGAGTACATATAAGCAAGGTGTAGTTGCGCATATAAAACGAAAATAGACAAGGCACCAGAGTACATATAAGGAAGGTGTGTTGCGCATATAAAACAAAAAGAACAAGTGCGCAGGTACATATACAAGGAGTTAGTTGCGCATATATAAACGAAAATAGACAAGTGCACCAGAGTACATATAAGCAAGGTGAAGTTGCGCATATATAAACGAAAATGAACTATGCGCAGAGTACATATAAGCAGTGTGGGTGTGCATATATAAAAAACGGAAATAGACAAGGTACATATAAGCAAAAGTTGCGCATATATAAAGAAAATAGACAAGTGCACCATATATAAATGGTGGTTGCAGACAAGGAACAAGTAGAGTATATATACAAATGTGTAGTTGCGCATATAAACGAAAATAGACAAGTGCCCCAGAGTACATATAAGCAGGTGTAGTTGCGCATATATAAAAAGGCCAGACAAGTGCAATTAGAGTACATATAAGCAACGTAGCATATATATAAACGAAAATAGACAAAAATTCAGAGTACATATAAGCAAGGTGTAGTTGCGCATATAAACGAAAATAGATAAGTGCACCAGAGTACATATAAGCAAGTGTAGAAGGTGCATATATAAACGAAAATTGCACTAGAGCATATAATAGAAGGTATATAACGAAAATAGACAAGTGCACTAGAGATATATAAGTAACAAGGTAGTTGCGCATATATAAACGAAAATAGAACAAAGGCACCAGAATACATATAAAGCAATGTAGTTGCGCATATATAAACAAAAAATAGACAGTGCACCAGAGTACATATATAAGCAAAAGGTGAAGTTGCGCATATATAAATGAAAATGAACAAGTGCACTAGAGTACATATAAGCAAGTGTGAAGGCATATATAAATGAAAATAGACAAGTGCGCTAGAGTACATATAAGCAAGGTGTAGAAAATTGCGCATATATAAAACGAAAATAGACAAGTGCGCATATACATATAAACAGATTAGTTGCGCATATATAAACGAAAATGAACAAGTGCACCAGAGTACATATAAGCAAGGTGTAGTTGCGCATATAAACGAAAATAGACAAGTGCAGAGTACATATAAGCAAAAGTGTAGTTGCATATATATAAAACGAAAATAGACAAGTGCACCAGAGTACATATAAGCAAGAGTGTGGTGCGCATATATAAACGAAAATAGACAAGTGCAATTATACCAAGGTAGAAGAGTATACATATAAGCAAAAGGTGTAGTTGCGCATATATAGCAAAAAATAGACAAGTGCACTAGGGTATATATAAGCAACGTGTAGTTGCGCATATATAAACGAAAATAGACAAGTGCACCAGAGTACATATAAACAAGGTGAAGTTGCGCTTATATAAACGAAAATAGACAAATGCACCGAGTACATATAAGGTGTAGTTGCACATATATAAACGAAAATAGAACAAGTGCGCAGAGTACATATAAGCAAGATTGCCAGTTGCGCATATATAAACGAAAATAGACAGGTGCGCAGGTACATATAAACAAGGTGTAGTTACGCATATATAAATGAAAACAGACAGGTGCGCAGAGACATATAAGCAAGGTGAAGGTTGAGCATATATAAACAAAAAATAGACAAGTGCACAAGAGTGGGGTTATATAAGCAACGTGTAGTTGCGCATATATAACGAAAATAGACAAGTGCCAAGAGCATATAAGCAAGGTGTAGTTGCGCCTATATAAAACAAAAAAATAGACAAGTCCACCAGAGCACATATAAAAGCAAAAGGTGTAATTTACGCGCATATATAAACGAAAATGAACAAGTGCGCAGGTAGATATAAACAAGGTGTGGTGCGCATATATAAACGAAAACAGACAGGTGCACCAGAGTACATATAAGGTGTAGTTGTGCATATATATATAAACGAAAATAGACAAGTGCACAAGAGTACATATAAGCAAGGTGTAGTTGCGCATATATAAACGAAAATAGACAAGTGCACCTGAGTACATAAACAGGTGTAGTTGCGCATATATATAAACGAAAAATAGACAAGTGCGCAGAGTACATATAAGCAAGGTGAAGTTGCGCATATATAAACGAAAATGAACAAGTGCACAAGGTATATATAAACGAATATAAGCACTAGATATGGTTGCGCATGTAGGCATATATAAACGAAAATAGACAAGTGCACCAGAGTACATATAAGCAAGGTGTAGTTGCGCATATATAAACGAAAATAGACAAAGTGCAATTAGATATAAGTTAAAGGTGTAGTTGCACATATATAAAGTGCACCAGAGTACATATAAGCAATGGACAATATAAAAATAGACAAGTGCACCAGTACATATAAGCAAGGTGAAGTTGCGCATATATAAACGAAAATAGACAGGTGCACCAGAGTACATATAAGCAAGAAGGTTGCATATATATAACGAAAATGAACAAGTGCACCAGAGTACATATAAGCAACGGTGAAGTTGCGCATATATAAACGAAAATAGACAAGTGCACCAGGAGTACATTATAAAGTGTAGTTGCGCATATATAAACGAAAATAGACAAGTGCAACCAGAGTACATATAAGCAAAGGTGTAGTTACGCATATATAAACGAAAAAACCAGAGTAGATATAAGCAGGTGTACATATAAACGAAAATAGGTGCACCAGAGTACATATAAGCAAGGTGAAACATATAAAAATGAAACAAGTGCACCAGAGATATAAAGCAAGGTGAAGTTGTGCATATATAAACGAAAAATAGACAGGTACACCAGAGTACATATATAAGCAAGGTATAAGCAAAGGTGTATATATAAAACGAAAATACAAGTCCACCAGAGTATATAAGCAAGGTGTTGCGCATATATAAACGAAAAAGACAAGTGCACCAGAGTACATATAAACAAGGTGTAGTTGCGCATATATAAACGAAAATAGACAGGTGCGCAGAGTACATATAAGCAAGGTGTAGGTGCATATATAAACGAAATAGAAAATGAACAAGTAGACAAAAGAGTACATATAAACAAGGTGTAGTTGCGCATATATAAACGAAAATAGACAAGTGCACTAGAGTACATATAAGCAACGTGTAGTTGCGCATATATAAACGAAAATAGACAAGGCAGAGTACATATAAGCAAGGTGTGGTGCATATATAAACGAAATAGACAAAGTGCAGAATACATATAAAGGTGTAGTTGCGCATATAAACGAAAATGAACAGGTGCGAAATAGACAAGTGTACTAGAGTACATATAAGAAGTTATGGTTGCACATATATAAACGAAATAGACAAGGCACTAGAGTACATATAAGGCAGTAGGTGTATAAACGAAAATAGACGCAGATATATATAAGCGTATATAAATAAACGAAAATAGACAAGTGCAATTCAGAGTAAATATAAGTAAATGTGTTTATATAAACAAGTGCACTGTACGTAGTTGCGTATATAAAACGAAAATAGACAAGTGCACCAGAGTACATATATGTAGTTGTGCATATAAACGAAAATAGACAAGTCCACCAGAGTACATATAAGCAAAGGTAGTTGCGCATATATAAACGAAAATAGACAAATCCACCAGAGTACATATAAGCAAGGTGTGGTGCGCATATATAAACGAAAACAGACAAGTGCACCAGAGTATATAAACAGGAATTGTAGTTGCGCATATATAAACGAAAATAACAAGTGCACCAGAGTACATATAAGCAAGGTGTGATTGCGCATATAAACGAAATAGACAAAGTGCATTAGAGTATAAAGCAAAATGTATTGTGCATATATAAAATGAAAATAGCAAGTGCACCAGAGTACATATAAAGCATAAACGAAAAACAGACAAGTCCACCAGAGTACATATAAGGTAGTTGCATATATAAACGAAAATAGACATGCACCAGAGTATATATAAGCAAGGTGTAGTTGCGCATATATAAACGAAAATAGACAAGTGCCCCAGAGTACATATAAGCAAGGAGTTATGCGCATATAAAACGAAAATAACAAGTGCACCAGTAACATATAAGCAAGGTGCGGAAAATAGACAAGTGCGCATATATAAACGAAAATAGACAAGATATGCACAGAGTACATATAAAGCAAAGGTGTAGTTGCATATATAAACGAAATAGACAAGTGCACCAGAGTACATATAAGCAAGGTGTAGAAAATATAAACGAAAATAGCGCACCAGAGTATATAAGCAAAACGTATATAAACGAAAATAGACAAGTGTACCAGAGTACATATAAGCAAGGTGTAGTTGCGCATATATAAACGAAAATAGACAGGTGCACCAGAGTACATATAAGCAACCAGAGTACATATAAGTTGCAGCATATATAAACGAAATAGACAAGTGCACCAGAGTACATATATAAGCAAGGTGAAGTTGCGCATATATAAACGAAAATAGACAAGTGCACCAGAGTAGATATAAGCAAGGTGTAGCTGCATATATAAACGAAAATAGACAAGTGCACCAGAGTACATATAAGCAAGGTGAAGGTGCATATAAAAACGAAAATAGACAAGTGCACCAGAGTATATATAAGCAAGGTGTAGTTGCGCATATATAAACGAAAATAGACAAGTGCAATTCAGGAGTACATATAAGCAAGGTGTGGTTGTGCATATATAAACGAAAAATAGACAAGTGCACCAGAGTACATATAAGCAAGTGTAGTTGCGCATATATAAACGAAAATAGACAAGTGCACTAGAGTACATATAAGCAATGCAAGGCATATATGAAAATAGTTGCGCAGGATATATAAGTGTAGTTAAGTATATATAAATTCAGAAAAAAATAGACAAGTGCACCAGAGTATATACAAATGTGTAGTTATATATAAACGAAAATAGACAACCACCAGAAGGCGTGAAGCAGTATATATAAACGAAAATATAAGTGCACCAGAGTACATATACAATGTATGGTGTATATATAAACGAAAACAGATAAGTCCACTAGAGTACATATAAGGCAGACAGTATAAACGAAATAGATATGCACTAGAGTATATATAGCGAAGGTGCATATATAAAACTATATGCGCACTACAGATAATATATACAACGTGTAGTTGCGTATATATAAAAACGAAAATAGACAAGTGCACCAGAGTACATATAAGGTAGTTATATATATAAACGAAAATAGACAAGTGCACTAGAGGTATATATAAGCAAATGTGTAGTTATGCATATATAAACGAAAATAGACAAGTGCACCAGAGTATATATACAAGGTGAAGTTGCATATAAAAACGAAGAAAGGGGTGCACCTGAGTAGATATAAGCAAGGTAGTTGGTGCATATATAAACGAAAATAGATATGCACCAGAGGTTATATATACAAGGTGTAGCTATGCATATAAACGAAAATAGACAAGTGCACCAGAGTACATATAAGCAACGTGTAGTTGCGCATATATAAACGAAAATAGACAAGTGCACCAGAGTACATATAAGCAAGGTGTAGTTGCGCATATATAAACGAAAATAGACAAGTGAGTACATATGCACCAGAGTGTACATATAAAGCAACAAGTGCACCAGAGTACATAAAAGTGCATATATAAACGAAAATAGACAAGTGCACCAGAGTACATATAAACAAGGTGTAGTTGCGCATATATAAACGAAAATAGACAAGTGCACCAGAGTACATATAAAGGCATATAAACGAAAATAAGCAAAGGTACATATAAGCAAGTTGTAGTTGCGCATATATAAAACGAAAATAGACAAGTGCACCAGAGTACATATAAGCAAGGTGTAGTTGCGCATATATAAACGAAAATAGACAAGTGCACCAGAGTACATATAAGCAAGGTGTAGTTGCGCATATATAAACGAAAATAGACAAGTGCACCAGAGTACATATAAACAAGGTGTAGTTAAAAGTATATATAAACGAAATAGAAAAGTATATAAACGTATATAAAATAGACAAGTGCAACTAGAATACATATAAGGTGTAGTTGCGCATATATAAAACGAAAATAGACAAGTGCACCAGAGTACACATAAGGTGTGCAAGGTGTGCATATATAAACGAAAATAGACAAGTGCACTAGAGTACATATAAGCAAGGTGTAGAAGCATATAAAACGAAAATAAACTCGAAAATAGTATAAACGAAAAGTGCGTAACTAGAGCACATATAAGCAAGGTGTGAAGGTGCAACAAAACGAAAAAATAGACAAGTGCACCAGAGTATATATAAGCAAGGTGTAGTTGCGCATATAAACGAAAACAGACCAAGTGCACCAGAGCATATAAGCAACGTATAAAAACGCAAAAATAGACAAGTGCACCAGAGTAGATAAGCAAGGTGTAGTTGCGCATATATAAAACGAAAATAGACAAGTGCACCAGAGTACATATAAGGTGAAGTTATATATATAAACGAAAATAGACAAGTGCACCAGAGTATATATAAGCAAGGTGTAGATGCATATAAACGAAAATAGACAAGTGCACTAGAGTACATATAAGCAAGGTGTAGTTGTGCATATAAACGAAAAATAGACAAGTGCAACTAGAGTACATATAAGCAAGGTGTAGTTGCGCATATAAACGAAAATAGACAAGTGCACCAGAGTACATATAAGCAAAGGTGTAGTTGCGCATATATAAAACGAAAATAGACAAGTGCACCAGAGTACATAAACAAGTGCATATATAAAACGAAATATATAAAGTACAAAAGCAAAGTTGCGCATATATAAACAAAGGACAAACCAGAATATATAAGGTGTGTAGTTATATATAAAGCAAAATAGATAAGTTGAGCATATATAAACAAAAAAAACGACAGACAAGCACCAGAGTACATATAAGCAAAAGGTGGAGTTGCGCATATATAAACGAAAAACAGAACAAGTGCACTAGAGTACATATAAACGTGTAGTTGCATATATATAAACGTACAGAAAGCAACAAGTACATATGCGCAGGTACATAAACGAAAATAGACAAGCACCAGGTGTAGTTGCGCATATATAAACGAAAATAGACAAGTGCCCAGAGTACATATAAACAGAGTATATACAAGTGGTGCATATATAAACGAAAATAGACAAGTGCACCAGAGTACATATAAAAGGTGAAGCAGCAACATAAACGAAAATAGACAAGGTACTAGGAGTATATATAAGCAACGGTGGTTGCGTATATATAAAACGAAAATAGACAAGTGCAACCAGAGTACATATAAGCAAGGTGGTGTAGTTGCGCATATAAACGAAAATAGACAAGTGCACCAGAGTACATAAGCAAGGTGTAGAAGTGTGCATATATAAAACGAAAAATAGACAAGTGCCCTAGAGTACATATAACAAGGTGAAGTTATATATATAAAACGAAAAATAGACAAGTGCACCAGAGTAAATATAAGGTGTAGCGCATATATAAATGAAAATAGACAAGTGCACTAGAGTAATATATAAGCAAGGTGAAGGTGCATATATAAAACGAAAAATAGACAAGTGCACCAGAGTAGATATAAGCAAGGTGTAGTTGCGCACATATAAAAACGAAAATAGAAAAGTGCACCAGAGACATATAAGCAAGGTGTAGTTGCATATATAAACGAAAAAATATATAGAGTACAACGTGTAGTTGCGCATATATAAACGAAAATAGACAAGTGCACCAGAGTACATATAAGCAAGGTGTAGTTCTGCATATATAAACGAAAATAGACAAGTGCGCAGAGTACATATAAGCAAGGTGTAGTTGCGCATATATAAACGGAAAAAAGACAAGTGCACCAGAGTACATACAAGGTGTAGCTATATATAAACGAAAATAGACAAGTGCACCAGAGTACATATAAGCAAGGTGTAGTTGCGCATATATAAACGAAAATAGACAAGTGCACCAGAGTACATATAAGCAAGGTGTAGTTGCGCATATATAAACGAAAATAGACAAGTGCACTAGAGTACATATAAGCAAGGTGTAGTTGCGCATATATAAACGAAAATAGACAAGTGCACTAGAGTACATATAAGCAAGGTGTAGTCGCGCATATATAAACGAAAATAGACAAGTGCACCAGAGTACATATAAGCAAGGTGTAGTTGCGCAAATATAAACGAAAATAGACAAGTGCAATGAAGAGTATATAAGCAAGGTGTAGTTGCGCATATATAAACGAAAATAGACAAGTGCACCAGAGTACATATAAGCAAGGTGTGTAGTTGCGCATATATAAACGAAAATAGACAAGTGCACCAGAGTACATATAAGCAAGGTGTAGTTGCGCATATATAAACGAAAATAGACAAGTGCACCAGAGCGCAAGGTAGGGAAGGTGCATATATAAACGAAAATAGATATAGAGTACATATAAGCAAGGTGAAGTTGCGCATATATAAACGAAAAATAGACAAGTGCACTAGAGTACATATAACAAGTTATATATATAAAGAAAATAGACAAGTGCACCAGAGTACATATAAGCAACGACAGTTGCAAATATAAAAGTACATATAAGCAAGGTGTAGTTGCGCATATATAAACGAAAAATAGACAAGTGCACCAGAGTACATATAAGCAAGGTGTAGTTGCGCATATAAACGAAAATAGACAAGTGCACCAGAGTACATATAAGCAAGGTGTAGTGCGCATATATAAACGAAAAATAGACAAGTGCACCAGAGTACATATAAGGTGTAGTTGCGCATATATAAACGAAAATAGACAAGTGCACCAGAGTACATATAACAAGGTGTAGTTGCGCATATATAAACGAAAATAGACAAGTGCACCAGAGTAGATATAAGCAAGGTGTAGTTGCGCATATATAAACGAAAATAGACAAGTGCACCAGAGTACATATAAGCAAGGTGTAGTTGCGCATATATAAACGAAAATAGACAAGTGCAATCAGAGTACATATAAGCAAGGTGTAGTTGCGCATATATAAAACGAAAAATAGACAAGTGCACCAGAGTACATATAAACAAGGTGTAGTTGCGTATATATAAACGAAAATAGACAAGTGCACCAGAGCATATATAAAGGTGTAGTTGCGCATATATAAACGAAAATAGACAAGTGCACCAGAGTACATATAAAAGGTGAAGCATATATAAACGAAAAATAGACAATGCCCCAGAGTACATATAAGCAAGGTGTAGTTGTGCATATATAAACGAAAATAGACAAGTGCACCAGCAAGTACATATAAACGAAAATAAGCAAGAGTACATATAAGTAGTGTAGTTGCGCATATATAAACGAAAAATAGACAAGTGCACCAGAGTACATATAAGCAAGGTGTAGTTTGCATATATAAACGAAAATAGACAAGTGCACCAGAGTACATATAAGCAAGGTGTAGTTGCGCATATATAAACGAAAAATAGACAAGTGCACCAGAGTACATATAAACAAGGTGTAGTTGCGCATATATAAACAGAAAATAGACAAGTGCACCAGAGTACATATAAGCAAGGTGTAGTTGCGCCTATATAAACGAAAATAGACAAGTGCACCAGAGTACATATAAGCAAGTGTGAAGCAGCTCTATATAAAGAAAATATAAACGAAAATAGACAAGTACATATAAAGCAAGGTGAAGTTGCGCATATAAACGAAAAATAGACAAGTGCAACAAGAGTACATATAAGCAACGTGTAGTTGCGCATATAAACGAAAATAGACAAGTGCACCAGAGTACATATAAGCAACGTGTATATATAAACGAAAATTGCGCATATATAAAAGAAGGTGCATATATAACGAAAATAGAGATATGCACCAGAGTACATATATAAGCAAGGTGGAGTTGCGCATATATAAACGAAAATGAACAAGTACGCAGAGTACATATAAGCAACGAGTTGCGCATATATAAACGAAATAGACAAGTGCGCAGAGTACATATATAAGCATGGTGAAGGCGCATATAAATGAAAATGAACAAATTGCACCAGAATATATATAAGCAAGGTAGTTGCGCATATATAAACGAAAAGACAAGTGCACCAGAGTACATATAAGCAAGGTGCATAGTTGCGAAAATAGATAAGTGCACTAGAGCATATAAAAAAGCAGAACAAATAGACACCAGAGCACATATACATATAAGGTGGAAGGTGCATATATAAACGAAAATAGACAAGTGCACCAGAGTACAGCAGGGCAAGGTGTAGTTGCATATATAAACGAAAATAGACAAGTGCACCAGAGTACATATAAGCAAGGTGTAGTTGCGCAGTATATAAACGAAAATAGACAAGTGCAATTCAGAGTACATATATGCAAGGTGTAGTTGCGCATATATAAATGAAAATAGACAAGGCACCCAGAGTAAATATAAGGCGAGTTGCGCAATAAATGAAAATAGACAAGTGCAACTATAGTATTATACAAGGTGTAGAAGTGCATATATAAACGAAAACAGATAAGTGCACCAGAGTAGATATAAGCAAGTGTGTAAAGGCATATATAAACGAAAATAGACAAGTGTACCAGAGTAGATATAAGCAAGGTGCGCATATATAAACGAAAATAGACAAGGCACCAGAGTACATATAGCAAGGTAGTTGCGCATATATAAACGAAAATAGACAAGTGCACCAGAGTACATATAGCAAGGTGCATATAAACGAAAAATAGACAAGGCGCACCAGGAGTACATATAAAGCAAGGTGTAGTTGCGCATATATAAACGGAAATAACAAGTGCACCAGGAGTACATATAAAAGGTGAAGTTGCGCATATATAAACGAAAATAGACATGCAATTCAGAGTATATACAACGTGTAGTTGCGCATATAAACGAAAATAGACAAGTGCACCAGAGTACATATAAGCAAGGCGTGAAGGCGCATATATAAACGTGAAAAATAGACAAGTGCACCAGAGTATATATAAGCAAAGGTGGTTGCGCATATATAAACGAAAATAGACAAGTGCACCAGAGTACATATATAAGCAAGGTGTAGGCATATAAAACGAAAATACAGGCATATATAAAAGTGGTTATGTGCAGAGCAAAGACAAGTGCACCAGAGTACATATAAGCAAGGTGTAGTTGCGCATATAAACGAAAAAAAATAGTACATATGTTAAGGTGCAATAAACGAAAGCACAAGTGCACAGAGTACATATAAGCAAGGTGTAAATATGCCTATATAACGAAAAATAGACAAGTCCAATTAGAGTATATATAGCAACGTGAAGGTGCATATATAAAACGAAAAATAGACAAGTACCAGAGAAGATATAAACAAGGTGTGGTTGCGCATATAAAAACGAAAATAGACAGGTGCACCAGAGTATATATAAGCAGGTGTAGTTGCATATATAAACGCCAGAAATGAACAAGTGCACAACGTGTAGTTGCGCATATAAAACGAAAAAAGCAACGTACATATAAAGGCGTAGTTGCGTATATATAAACGAAAAATAGACAAGTGCACCAGAGTACATATAAGCAAGGTGAAGTTCTGCATATATAAACGAAAATAGACAAGTGCGCAGGTACATATAAGCAAGGTAGTGCGCATATATAAACGAAAATAGTTGCGGAGTATATAGCAACGTGTAGTTATATATAAAATGAAAATAGACAAGTGCACCAGAATACATATAAGCAGGTGGTTGCGCATGTAAACGAAAAATGACAAGTGCCCCAGAGTACATATAAGCAAGGTGCCAGTTGCGCATATATAAACGAAAATAGACAAGTGCACTAGAGTACATATAGCAAAGGTGTAGTTGCGCATATATAAAACGAAAATAGACAAATTGCACCCAGGTAGTCGCGCATCTAAAACGAAAATAGACAAAGTGCAGTACATATAAGCAAGGTGAAGCAGCATATAAAACGAAAAATAGACAAGTGCACCAGAGTACATATAAGCAAGGTGTGTAGTGAAAATAGCGCATATATAAACGAAAAATAGACGAAAATAGACAGGCAGGAGAGTACATATATACAAGGTGTAGAAGCAGCATATATAAACGAAATAGACAAGTGCACCAGATATATATAAGTAAGGTGTAGTTGCGCATATATAAACGAAAATAGACAAGTGCACCAGAGTATATAAGTAACGTGCAGCTTATATAAAATTGAAAAACAGACAAGTGCAACCAGAGTAAATATAAGCAAGGTGAAGCTCTATATAATGAAAATAGACAAGTCCACTAGAGTACATATAAGGAAGGTGTAGTTATACATATAAACGAAAATAGATAAGTGCACCAGAGTAGATATAAAACAAGGTGTAAGTTGCATATATAAATGAAAATAGACAAGTGCACCAGAGTACATATAAGGCGTGTAGTTGCGCATATATAAACGAAAATAGACAAGTGCACAAGAGGACATATAAACAAGGCATATATAAATGAAAATAGATATGCGCATATATAAACGAAAATAGAAAATAGAAGGCGCACGCAGAGTAAACGAAAAATAGATAAGTACAAGGTGTATATATGCAGCATATATAAACGAAAATAGACAGGTGCAATTCAGAGTACATATAAGCAAGGTGTAGTTGCGCATATATAAATGAAAATAGACAAGCAATTCAGATACATATAAGCAAGGTGTAGTAGCGCATATATAAAACGAAAAATAGACAAGGCACCAGAGTACATATAAGCAAGGTGTAGTTGGTGCATATATAAAAAAAAATAGACAAGTGCAATGTGTAGTTGAGCCTATAAATGAAAATAGACAAGTCCACCAGAGTACATATAAGGCAAAAGGTATATATATAAACGAAAATAGACAAACCAGGACAAGTGAAGCAGCATATATAAAACGAAAATAGATAAGGTGTAGATATGGGTGCATATATAAACGAAAATAGACAAGTGCAATTCAGAGCATATAAGCAAGGTGTAGTTGCGCATATATAAACGAAAAATAGATAAGCACCAGAGTACATATAAATAAGGTAAAGGCGTATATATAAACGAAAATAGATAAGTGCACCACAGAGTACATATACAACGTAAAGCGCATATATAAACGAAAAATAGACAAGTGCACCAGAGCATATATATATATAAGCAAAGTGAAAATGTAGTTGCGCATATATAAACGAAAATGAACCAAGTATATGCCCCCAGGTAGTTATATATAAACGAAAATAGACAAGTGCACCAGAGTACATATAAGCAAGTTGCGCATATATAAAACGAAAATAGACAAGCGACAAGTGCGAAGCAGTACATATAAAGCAACGTGCACCCAGAGTAATATATAAGCAAGGTGAAAATAAACGAAAATAGACAAGTGCACCAGAGTACATATAAGAAGGTGTAGTTGCGCATATATAAACGAAAATAGACAAGTGCACCAGAGTACATATAAGCAAGGTGAAGTTGCGCATATATAAACGAAAATAGACAAGTGCACCAGAGTACATATAAGCAAGGTGTAGTTACGCATATATAAACGAAAAAAGACAGGTGCACCAGAGTAAATATAACAAGGTAGTTGCGCATATATAAACGAAAATAGACAAGTGCACCAGAGTACATATAAGCAAGGTGAAGTTACGCATATACAAACGAAAATAGACAAGTGCACTAGAGTAGATATAAGCAAGGGTGTGGTGCGCCTACATATAAGCAAAGGTGTAGTTGCGCAAAATAAACGAAACAGACAAGTGCACCAGAGTACATATAAGCAAGGTGTAGTTGCATATAAATGAAAATAGACAAGTGCACTTATTATAAACGAAGTTGCATATATAAACGTGAAAATAGACAAGTGCACCAGAGTACATATAAGCAAAGGTGTGGTGCGCATATATAAACGAAAATGCACCACAAATTAGGCAACCAGCATATAAACGAAAATAAACCAACATATTAAAGGTGTAGTTCTGCATATATAAACGAAAAATAGAACAGAGTGCAGAGCATATAAGGTGTACATATATAAAACGAAAAAATAAGCACCAGAGTGATATAATAGTGCGCATATAAACGAAAATAGACAAGTGCAATTAGAGTACATATAAGAATGTGTAGTTGCGCATATATAAAATCGAAAATAGACAAGTGCAACAGAGTACATATAAGCAATAGTTATATAGCAAACGAAAATAGACAAGTGCACTAGAGTATATATACAAGGTGTAGTTATATAAACGAAAACAGATGCGCCCTAGAGTACATAAAAGCAAGGTGTATATATATATAAACGAAAATAGACAAGTGCACCAGAGCATATATAAGCAAGGTGAAGTTATATAAACGAGTATTAAGCAAAATTAGAGTATATATAAGGTGTAGTTATGCATATATAAACGAAAAATAGACAAGTGCACCAAGAGTACATATAAAGTGCACCAGAGTACATATACAAGGTAGTTGCATATATAAACGAAAATAGACAAGTGCACTAGATATATAAACGCTATATATAAACGAAAATAGAAAAGTGCACCAGAGTACATATAAGCAAGGTGTAGCGCATATAAAGTTGCAGCATATATAAACGCATATGAAAATAGACAAGTGCACCAGAGTACATATAAGCAAAGGTGTATATTAAACGAAAAATAGCGCATATATAAACGAAAATAAACGAAAATACACAAGTGCCAGAGTACATATAAGCAAGGTAGTTGCGCATATATAAACGAAAATAGACAGGAGTATATAAGCAACGTGTACATATAAAATGAAAATAGACAAGTTGCAGCATATAAACGAAAATAGACAAGTGCACCAGAGTAAATAAGCAAGGTGTAGTTGCGCATATATAAATGAAAATAGACAAGTGCACCAGAGTACATATACAAGGTGTAGTTGCGCATATATAAACGAAAATAGACAAGTGCACCAGAGTAGATATAAGCAAGGTAGTTGCGCATATATAAACGAAAATAGACAAGTGCACCCAGAGTAGATATAAGCAAGGTGTAGTTGCGCATATAAACGAAAATAGACAAGTGCATATATAAGCAAGGTGTACATATAAGCAAAGTACATGAAAAATAAGGTGTAGTTGCGCATATATAAACGAAAATAGACAAGAAAAAATAGCACCAGAGTACATATAAGCAAGGTAGTTGCGCATATATAAACGAAAATAGACAAGTGCACCAGAGTACACATATAAGCAAAGGTGTAGTTGCGCATATATAAACGAAAATAGAGACAAAGTGCATATATAAACGAAAATAGACAAGTGCACCACATATAAACAAAGGTGTAGTTGCGCATATATAAACGAAAATAGAAAATGCACCAGAGACAAGTGCCATAAACGAAAATAGACAAGTGCACATATAAGCAAGGTGTAGTTGCGCATATATAAACGAAAATAGTATATATAAAGTGCACCAGAGTACATATAAGCAAACGTGCAGTTGCGCATATATATAAACGAAAATAGACAAGTGCACCAGAGTACATATAAGCAAGGTGTAGTTGCGCATATAAAAAACCATTATCAAGGAAAACAGACAAGTGCACCAGGAGTATAAGCAGGAGTAGTTGCGCATATAAAACGAAAATAGACAAGTGCACCAGAGAACATATAAGCAACGCAGCAGTTATATAAACGAAAATAGACAAGTGCACCAGAGTACATATAAGCAAGGTGTAGTTGCGCATATATAAACAATGAACAAGTGCACCAGAGTACATATAAAGCAAGGTGTAGCATATATAAACGAAAATAGTTGCATATATAAACAAGGTGAAAAAACGAAAATAGACAAGTGCACCAGAGTACATATAAGCAAGGTGTAGTTGCGCATATATAAACGAAAATAGACAAGTGCACAGAGTACATATAAGCAAGGTGTAGCGCATATATAAACAAAAATAGACAAGTGCACCAGAGTATATAAGCAACGTGTAGTTGCGCATATATAAACGAAAATAGACCAAGTGCGCAGAGTAAACATATAAGCACCACGTGTAGTTGCGCATATATAAACGAAAATAGACAAGTGCACCAGGTACCTTATATAAGCAACGTGTAGTTGCGCATATATAAACGAAAATAGACAAGTGCACCAAGTACATATAAACAAGGTGAAGTTGCGCATAAATAAAAATAGACAAGTGCACCAGAGTACATATAAGCAAGGTGTAGTTGCGCATATATAAACGAAAATAGACAAGTGCACCAGAGTACATATAAGCAAGGTGAAGTTGCGCATATATAAACGAAAATAGACAAGTGCACCAGAGTACATATAAGCAAGGTGTAGTTGCGCATATATAAACGAAAATGAACAAGTGCACCAGAGTACATATAAGCAAGGTGTAGTTGCGCATATATAAACGAAAATAGACAAGTGCACCAGAGTACATATAAGCAAGGTGTAGTTGCGCATATATAAACGAAAATAAACCAGAGTAATATAAGCAAGAAGTTGCGCATATATAAACGAAAAATAACAAGTGCACCAGAGTACATATAAGCAAGGTGTAGTTGCGCATATATAAACGAAAAATAGACAAGTGCACCAGAGTACATATAAGCAAGGTGTAGTTGCGCATATATAAACGAAAATAGACAAGTGCACTAGAGTAATATAAGCAAGGTGTAGTTGCGCATATATAAACGAAAATAGACAAGTGCACCAGAGTACATATAAGCAAGGTGTAGTTGCGCATATATAAACGAAAATAGACAAGTGCACCAGAGTACATATAAGCAAGGTGTAGTTGCGCATATATAAACGAAAATAGACAAGTGCACCAGAGTACATATAAGCAAGGTGTAGTTGCGCATATATAAACGAAAAATAGACAAGTGCACTAGTTGCGCATATACGAAAACATATAAGCAAGGTGTAGTCGCGCATATATAAACGAAAAAACAAGTGAAAATATAACAAAGTGTGCGCATATATAAACGAAAATAGACAAGTGCAATATAAGCAAGGTGTAGTTGCGCATATATAAACGAAAATAGACAAGTGCACTAGAGTACATATAAGCAACGTGTAGTTGCGCATATATAAACGAAAATAGACAAGTGCACCAGAGTACATATAAGCAAGGTGTAGTTGCGCATATATAAACGAAAATAGACAAGTGCACCAGAGTACATATAAGCAAGGTGTAGTTGCGCATATATAAACGAAAATAGCATATATACATATAAAACATTAATAGTTGCGCATGTATAAACGAAAATAGACAAGTGCACCCAGCAAGTACATATAAGCAAAAGTGTAGTTGCGCATATATAAACGAAAAAGTAGACAAGGTGTAGTTGCGCATATATAAAACGAAAATAGACACCAGAGTACATATAAGCAAGGTGAAGTTGCGCATATATAAACGAAAATAGACAAGTGCACCAGAGTACATATAAGCAAGGTGAAGGTGCATATATAAACGAAAATAGACAAGTGCACTAGAGTACATATGCGCATATATAAACGAAAATAGACAAGTGCACCAGAGTACATATAAGCAAGGTGTAGTTGCGCATATATAAACGAAAATAGACAAGTGCACCAGAGTACATATAAAGCAGCGTGTAGTTGCGCATATATAAACGAAAATAGACAAGTGCACCAGAGTAGATATAAGCAAGGTGAAGGTGCATATATAAACGAAAATAGACAAGTGCACCAGAGTACATATAAGCAAGGTGTAGTTGCGCATATATAAACGAAAAAATAGACAAGTGCACCAGAGTACATATAAGCAAGGTGTAGTTTGCGCATATATAAACGAAAATAGACAAGTGCACCAGAGTACATATAAGCAAGGTGTAGTTGCGCATATATAAACGAAAATAGACAAGTGCACCAGAGTACATATAAGCAAGGTGTAGTTGCGCATATATAAACGAAAATAGACAAGTCCACATATATACAAGGTGAAGTTGCGCATATATAAACGAAAATAGACAAGTGCACCAGAGTACATATAAGCAAGTGTGTTGCGCATATATAAACGAAAAATAGACAAGTGCACCAGAGTACATATAAGCAAGGTGTAGTTGCGCATATATAAACGAAAATAGACAAGTGCACCAGAGTACATATAAGCAAGGTGAAGTTGCGCATATATAAACGAAAATAGACAAGTGCACCAGAGTACATATAAGCAAGGTGTAGTTGCGCATATATAAACGAAAATAGACAAGTGCACTAGAGTACATATAAGCAAGGTGTAGTTGCATATATAAAAAAATAGACAAGTGCACCAGAGTACATATAAGCAAGGTGTAGTTGCGCATATATAAACGAAAATAGACAAGTGCACCAGAGTACATATAAGCAAGGTGTAGTTGCGCATATATAAACGAAAAAATAGACAAGTGCACCAGAGTACATATAAACAAGGTGTAGTTGCGCATATATAAAACGAAAAGTCCACCAGAGCAAGTGCGCATATATAAACCAGAGTGCACCATATATAAACAAGGTGTAGTTGCGCATATATAAACGAAAATAGACAAGTGCACCAGAGCACATATAAGCAAGGTGTAGTTGCGCATATATAAACGAAAATAGACAAGTGCACCAGAGTACATATAAGCAAGGTGTAGTTGCGCATATATAAACGAAAATAGACAAGTGCAAGTGAGTACATATAAGCAAGGTGTAGTTGCGCATATATAAACGAAAATAGACAAGTGCACCAGAGTACATATAAGCAAGGTGTAGTTGCGCATATATAAACGAAAATAGACAAGTGCACCAGAGTACATATAAGCAAGGTGTAGTTGCGCATATATAAACGAAAATAGACAGGTGCACCAGAGTACATATAAGCAAGGTGTAGTTGCGCATATATAAACGAAAATAGACAAGTGCACCAGAGTACATATAAGCAAGGTGTAGTTGCGCATATATAAACGAAAATAGACAGGTGCACCAGAGTACATATAAGCAAGGTGTAGTTGCGCATATATAAACGAAAATCACAAGTGCACCAGAGTACATATAAGCAAGGTGTAGTAGCGCATATATAAACGAAAATAGACAAGTGCACCAGAGTACATATAAGCAAGGTGTAGTTGCGCATATATAAACGAAAATGAACAAGTCCACCAGAGTACAGTGTGTAGTTGCGCATATATAAAACGAAAATAGACAATAAGTACATATAGCAAAGGTGTAGTTGCGCATATATAAACGAAAATAGACAAGTGCACCAGAGTACATATATAAACAAGGTGTAGTTGCGCATATATAAACGAAAATAGACAAGTGCACCAGAGTACATATAAGCAAAGGTGTATATTGCGCATATATAAACGAAAATAGACAAGTGCACCAGAGTACATATAAGCAAGGTGCATATATAAAGAAAATTGCACCAGAGTACATATATAAACGAAAAAAGAAAACAAGTGCACCAGAGTACATATAAGAAAGCAAGGTGTAGTTGCGCATATATAAACGAAAATAGACAGGTGCACCAGAGTACATATAAGCAAGGTGAAGTTGCGCATATATAAACGAAAATAGACAAGTGCACCAGAGTACATATAAGCAGGTGTAGTTGCGCATATATAAACGAAAATAGACAAGTGCACCAGAGTACATATAAACCAAGGTGTAGTTGCGCAATATATATAAACGAAAATAGACAAGTGCAGAGTAAATATAACCAGTATATAAAAGTACATATATAAGCAAGGTGTAGTTGCGCATATATAAACGAAAATAGACAAGTGCACCAGAGTACATATAAGCAAGGTGTAGTTGCGCATATATAAACGAAAATAGACAAGTGCACTAGAGTACATATAAGCAATAAGTTGCGCATATATAAACGGAAAATAGACAAGTGCACCAGAGTACATATAAGCAAGGTGTATATATAAACGAAAATAGACAAGTGCACCAGAGCATATATAAACGAAAAATATAACAAGGTGTAGTTGCGCATATATAAACGAAAAATAGACAAGTCCACCAGAGTACATATAAGCAAGGTGTAGTTGCGCATATATAAACGAAAATAGACAAGTGCACCAGAGTACATATAAGCAAGGTGTAGTTGCGCATATATAAACGAAAATAGACAAGTGCACCAGAGTACATATAAGCAAGGTGTAGTTGCATATATAAACGAAAATATAAATATAAAGGTGAAGAATATATAGACAAGTGCACCAGAGTACATATAAGCAAGGTGTAGTTGCGCATATATAAACGAAAATAGACAGGTGCACCAGAGTACATATAAGCAAGGTGTGCACCAGTTGCGCATATATAAAACGAAAATAGACAAGTGCACCAGAGTACATATAAGCAAGGTGTGAAGTTGCGCATATATAAACGAAAAATAGACACAAGTGCACCAGAGTAGATATAAGCAAGGTGTAGTTGCGCATATATAAACGAAAATAGACAAGTGCACCAGAGTACATATAAGCAGTTGCGCATATATAAACGAAAATAGATAAGCACCAGAGTACATATATGCAAGGTGAAGTTGCGCATATAAACGAAAATAGACAAGTGCACCAGAGTACATATAAAGCAGGCATATATAAACGAAAATAGACAAGTTAGAGCATATAAGCAGTTGCGCATATATAAACGAAAATAGACAAGTGCACCAGAGTACATATAAGCATATATAAACGAAAATGATATAAACAAGTGCAGTTAAACGAAGCGTTGCGCATATATAAACGAAAATAGACAAGTGCCCCAGAGTACATATAAGCAAGGTGTAGTTGCGCATATATAAACGAAAATAGACAAGTGCACCAGAGTACATATAAGCAAGGTGTAGTTGCGCATATAAACGAAAATAGACAAGTGCAGAGTACATATAAGCAGGTGTAAATATAAACGAAAATAGACAAGTGCACCAGAGTACATATAAGCAGGTGTAGTTGCGCATATATAAACGAAAATAGACAAGTGCAGAGTACATATAAGCAAGGTGAAGTTGCGCATATATAAACGAAAAATAGACAAGTGCACCAGAGTACCAGGAGTAGTTGCGCATATATAAACGAAAATAGACAAGTGCACCAGGTACATATGTAGTTGCGCATATATAAACGAAAATAGACAAGTGCACCAGAGTACATATAAGCAAGGTGTAAACGAAAATAGACGCATATATAAACGAAAATAGACAAGTGCACCAGAGTACATATAAGCAAGGTGTAGTTGCGCATATATAAACGAAAATAGACAAGTGCACCAGAGCATATATAAACAAGGGCACCAGAGTATATATAAGCGCATATAGCGCAATATAAACGAAAATAGACAAGTGCACCAGAGTACATTAAGCAAGGTGTGAAGGTGCATATATAAACGAAAATAGACAAGTGCACCAGAGTACATAAATATAAGTGCAAGGGTGAAAGCAAGGTGTGCGCATATATAAACGAAAATAGACAAGTGCACCAGGTACATATATAAGCAGCGCATATATAAACGAAAATAGACAAGTGCACCAGAGTACATATAAGCAAGGTGTAGTTGCGCAGAGTATATAAACGAAAATAGACAAGTGCACCAGAGTACATATAAGCAAGGTGTAGTTGCGCATATATAAACGAAAAGACAAACAAGTGCACCAGAGTACATATAAGCAAGGTGTAGTTGCGCATATATAAACGAAAATAGACAAGTGCACCAGTACATATAAGCAAGGTGTAGTTGCGCATATATAAACGAAAATAGACAAGTGCACCAGAGTACATATAAGCAAGGTGTAGTTGCGCATATATAAACGAAAATAGACAAGTGCACCAGAGTACATAAACAAAGGTGTAGTTGCGCATATATAAACGAAAATATGGTGCACCATATAAGCAAAGTTGCGCATATATAAAAATAAACAAGTGCACCAGAGTACATATAAGCAAGGTGTAGTTGCGCATATATAAACGAAAATAGACAAGTGCACCAGGTACATATAAGCAAGGTATATAAGTTGCGCATATATAAACGAAAATAGACAAGTGCACAGAGTACATATAAGCAAGGTGTAGTTGCGCATATATAAACGAAAAATAGCAAGTGCACCAGAGTACATATAAGCAAGGTGTAGTTGCGCATATATAAACGAAAATAGACAAGTGCACCAGAGTACATATAAGCAAGGTGTAGTCGCATATATGAAAATAGACAAGTGCACCAGAGTACATATAAGCGCATATATAAACGAAAATAGACAAGTGCACCAGATATAAACAAGTAGTTGCGCATATAAACGAAAAAGGTGCACCAGAGTACATATAAGCGCATATATAAACGAAAATAGACAAGTGCACCAGAGTACATATAAGCAAGGTGTAGTTGCGCATATAAACGAAAATAGTGCACCAGAGTACATATAAAAGGTGTAGTTGCGCATATATAAACGAAAATAGACAAGTGCACCAGAGTACATATAAGCAAAGGTGTAGTTGCGCATATATAAACGAAAATAGACAAGTGCACCAGAGTACATATAAGCAAGGTAAGTTGCGCATATATAAACGAAAATAGACAAGTGCACCAGAGTACATATAAGCAAGGTGTAGTTGCGCATATATAAACGAAAATAGACAAGTGCACCATACATATAAGCAAGGTGTAGTTGCATATATAAACGAAAAATAGACAAGTGCAGAGTACATATATAAGCAAGGTGTAGTTGCGCATATATAAACGAAAATAGACAAGTGCACCAGAGTACATATAAAGCAAGGTGTAGTACATGCGCATATATAAACGAAAATAGACAAGTGCACCAGAGTACATATAAGCAAGGTGTAGTTGCGCATATATAAACGAAAATAGACAAGTGCACCAGAGTACATATAAGCAAGGTGTAGTTGCGCATATATAAAGGAAAAATAAACGAAATGCACCAGATACATATATAAGCAAGGTGTAGTTGCGCATATATAAACGAAAATAGACAAGTGCACAGTACATATAAGCAAAGGTGTAGTTGCGCATATATAAACGAAAATAGACAAGTGCACCAGAGTACATATATAAGCAAAGGTGTAGTTGCGCATATATAAACGAAAATGAACAAGTGCACCAGAGTACATATAAGCAAGGTGTAGTTGCGCATATATAAACCAGAGAAAATAGCATATATAAACAAGTGCACCAGAGTACATATAAGCAAGGTGTAGTTGCGCATATATAAACGAAAATAGACAAGTGCACCAGGTACATATAAGCAAGGTGAGCATATATAAACATATAGAGTACATATAAGCAACGTGTAGTTGCGCATATATAAACGAAAATAGACAAGTGCACCAGAGTACATATAAGCAAGGTGTAAAGTTGCGCATATATAAACGAAAATAGACAAGTGCACTAGAGTACATATAAGCAAACGTGTAGTTGCGCATATATAAACGAAAATAGACAAGTGCGCAGAGTACATATAAACAAGGTGTAGTTGCGCATATATAAACGAAAATAGACAAGTGCACCAGAGTACATATAAGCAAGGTGTAGTTGCGCATATATAAACGAAAATAGACAAGTGCACCAGAGTACATATAAGCAAGGTGTAGTTGCGCATATATAAACGAAAATTTGACGGATCTTCTGACGTACATACAAATGAAAAATAGGTAGGTTTGAATGAAAATAGATAGGTGTGCTGGGGCATAAATAATAGATTGGTGTGTGGATTAAAATGTAAATATAACGTTTCTTCATTGTTCCTCTGTTTTAATGCTTTTTGACGAATGAAAATGAGTAAATCCACCAATGATTTATTCAAAGGTATGACATACAAATTAAAATATTACAAGTTTGGTAAATAAAAGAGTACGAGGTCGTTGAAATCATTTTCTAAGCCTCACCCAGAAAGAAGAAACGTATCTGAACATTTTGTTGTGGCAACACACTACCACTTCTTATAAAACTGATTCAGATTTCAGTCCTAATTTCTGTACAAGTGAGACCCATAAAAAGGTGGGAGGTGTGCGACCAAACCAAAAATAGACAAAACAGAGGCCCGATCTGTCATAAAATATCTGCAAAAGAAACGTATGGCACCCAAGGAAATCCATGAGGACATTTGGAATACAAGAGTATCTGGAGGAAATAACGAGTAACTAACAAGATTTGAATGAATAGATGACAAAACTGGGATAAAGAAGGATATTGAAGGTTCAAAGAGCAAAAAAAAAAAAAAAAAAGACGGGAAGTTGTGGAGAGCCATGATCAACTAGGGAATATTATACTCACAGGATCTATTGAAAACAAGAGAAGTAGTGGGAAACAGCGAGTAAGCTACTTAACGAATTCTTTTGAGTGGATTGCAGAACATAGACAAAGAGGTATGGTAAAGGTTCAAATGTTACATGGAGCAGCAAAAGACGGGAAGTTGTGGAGAGCCATGATCGCCTAGAGAATTTTACACTAACAGGACCTGTTGAAGATAATAGAAGAGAGAAACAACGAGTAACCTACTTAACAAGATTTGAAAGAATGGACGACAGAACTGGGATAAAATGAGGTAATGCTGAGGTCTCCCCTTCATATGCAACTGTGAAGAAATCGGCTGCGAAATTCAAACGGGACAGGGACGCCACAGGAGATGTCATCCATCCTCGGTTACGTCATCTAAAAACCTCAACCACTGATAGACAAGACGATGTCATTCACCGTATGGTTTTTATGGCAGACATCTTACTGTCTAGCAGATAGCTAAGTCCATGGGCATTAGTTCTGTTTCGATCCATACTATACTGTTTGAATTGAGATCTTGTGGATGAGCAAGATGTCTGCTAAAATGGATCCCAAGAATGCTGACACTAGAACGGAAGCTGAAACGGGTTGACATTACCAAGACACTTCTGAAACCTGAATCAAAGCAAGCATTGGAAACACTCTGGTTCTCCACCCCAGAAGAAGTTCAAGCAGACAGCGTCTGTTGACAAGTTGATGGCTTCTATTTTTTTTAATTCTGAAGGTGTAATCATGATAGATTACCTGGAAAAGGGAAAAAACTATTAATGGACAGTAGTATGCATCAGAATTAAGACAACTGAGGGAAGATTTTGCTCCGTTCATATCGGTCATGTTGCCGTAGTTGAAGCAGCCACATGTGGCTTTGATTTCCTACCCAACCGCTTCAGATTTAGTTTTAACTTCTTTCTCTTTTCTAAACTCGAATTCCACCTGCGTGGTCGCTATTTAAAAAAAATGATGAGATCTTATGAATTGTGGTGAAGTTTTTGAAGGACAAAGAATCCACCTTCTTCCGTGATAGGATTGCAATTATTTAAGTGCATTAATGTCAAGTGTGGGTGTTTGTGTGTATGTGGGGGGTATATTGAAAAATAGTGAAGAACTGTTTCGTTTCTCCAACTCCTTCTGGGTGAGGATTAGAACTTTTTGAAGAACCCTCGTAGCAAATTAATATTATTGGCTGATATAATTTCTATTCGCATTTTTTTTTCATTTCCAGTCAATCTTAGTTTTCGGGATGGCTTGCATGATTTTATTTGGAATTCATTGTCCCGTCTGATAAACCGTCCTACAACTTACGCGTGTACTTCTGAAAAGCAGAACAACTTGAATTTCCTGAATTAACTCATCAGAGATAGTGAAACGGTGGATTTGATAATTGGATCATCGCTAGAGATTTGGGGGCCTTCAGCTTTATATTCAATCAGAAGAGCCACCAGCTTGGTATTTAGCGATAGCATTGGGAATTGTAGTCTTGCTAAAACCCATTTAGACTTAAATTTCACACCTTTAGTACATCTCTCCGTGTAACGTATTAAAAAAACATTTTTGAGAATTCACAGCTTTCAAACAAGCCGAAACTCTGTGTTTCAAACACTGTAATTAATGCTTATAAATACAATTATTTTACATTAACTAAAAGTGAATGGTGTAATATCCTACGATAATATGAGAACTTTAATTTTTTACAGACGATATTAAACAAGAATGTATATACAAAATGAATTTCTTAAATTATCCTTAAGTTTACTGCAGGTATTGTCACGAATTCCTTTTAAAAAGTTTGCAGCAGTAGATGCGCAACGGTGTGCAATATTAAGTGCCTCTGCGCAGGAATAAACAGCTCTCAGCCATTTTAATGATATTGCCATTTTCCATCGTTTCAAACTACATGAAAGATGGGCTGTAAAGCATTTTTGAGCAATGTTGAGAAGGAGAAAAATCCACAGCGGAAATTGCTAAAACTCGTGGAATGAAGAAATGTATCATGAATCTAGCCGCATGCAGTGCATGTGTATGTTTGACTCTTATTTGTTGAATGGAAACCAGTTTTAAGATAGAGATGCATACCCCTCCCACTTAGAGACGACATGTCATTTGATGCCATTGAAAGTCCAAATGTATCGAAAAACCTCGCGTCAGCGCACCCGGAATGTTTTTTTTAGGAACGTGCACTGAACTGGTTCTTCGTTCTCCCTTGAAGCTGAATCACTTTGTTAAACGCTTTTCTTGGACCTAAATGCATTTAAAACTAGATTTTCCATGTGGGTTATTCGTGGACGGGAGCAGTACGAGGTTGGAGAACCACGATGTCTTGTAAATATGATGGTAACTTTAATCCGCTGAGGTGTCATCAAAGAGGTCGAGGGGTCATGATATGGACAAGGGTCACTGAGTTGGTTGGTCCTTGGAGAATTACCGATTGCGTTAAAATGAACTTACCTGCTTACGTTGAATTTCCCACGGATTAAACTTCAGCCAGGGCTAAAAAAAAAGGCACTGACCTTCAAATGGTAGCTCACAGTGCTATCGTTACCGGGGAAACAGCTATTTTTGGATTAAAATGACTAACTTATGAAGTGTTATGCCATAGTACCTATTCTATTGTAATGGACTCTAATAGATAATAAGTAGGAGTAGCAGTGGCAAGTCTGGCAGAATGGTGTTGAGCACGTCAGTCGAGATTCGGGCATTTGAAGTATCAACCATCACAACTAGATTGCTGCGCCATTGACTCTTATTTTCCAAGTTCCTAACGTTTTGTACGTCGGACCTAATTTAGGACGACTTATTAGAAATACAAGCCTCCACTGTGAAAATACTCCACAACATGAAGTAAGCATATTCGGTAGATTTGAACCCTATCCAAAATCTTTGGAGTCTCATCTCGAGATGTCTTTTATATGAAAAAATTAACCTTTGGAATCAGTATCGATTATTTTTTAAGATTTCACTCTTGAAGAATATAACGTTGTCTATGGACACAATTCTGCTTGAGGACTTTTTAATCCATTTACCCCAAGGAAGGCAATAAAGCCACTAAAACACGCTGGGTAACTGAGTGTTAAAGAATATGATTAAAATATAGTATTAAGGAGAGAGGACAAGAATTAAGAAGACAGAAGATAACGATTGACATTGCATTTAAATTTTTGAAGATCAAAGTTGACTGGAAGCCGGAAGAGAGTACCTCAAGCGAGAAGTGCGAGAGAGGAGAGAGGAATCGCTTAGCATAGGACTTCCGGGTACATCTAGCCATTTCAAGTATAAAATAATGAGACTTTACCACCAATTTAGTACTGCGTTCAAATTCGTAAAGTCTATCTACCATAGAAGAAAGTTCACCAGAACAATCCAATTACCATGAAAGTATTTATAGAAAAGAGACAGCGAAGGCACCTTACGGCGGTAAGGAAGATTCTGGAACCGAGATGCCAGCTCAGGACTAGTAATATTACAGATACACTGGATTTTATCAAGAATCTCTGAATATATAGCAGAAGCACCAGACCATATGTGGCAGCAATATTCAAAGTAAGGAAGAATGGTAGACTTATAAATATGTAAGATAGATTCTTGCAAAAAAAAAAAAAAAAAATTCGACTGTGAACCAACTTTCGTAGAAGCAATCATAGCAATAAAATGTACTCTGTCCACTTCATGCCAGAGGGAAATGTTAGTCCGAGAAGGCGCAATTAGTCACTCACCTTGAGGTTAGCATCAACTATTCTGATGGAAGATAAAAAGAGTTTTCTGAGAGAGAGAGAGAGAGAGAGACAGAGAGAGAGAGAAAGAGAGAGAGAGAGGGGGAGAGAGGGGAAGGAGAAAGAGAGAGGGGGAGCAGTTTCGTTTTGGAAGAGTTGAAATCAACAAGCCAACCCTTTCCCCGTTTAACAAAAGATGTGGATTAATTTTGTGATCATCTGCCAGTTTCATCTTATCGAACCAATCAAATTTACTATTAAGACATAAAAGGTATCAAAAAAGAAAAAAAAGAAAAAGAAAAAAGATAGAATTTATAACAAACAATAACATTCCTCTGCTATTGTTTTATTTAACAAAGCTTGTCATATTTTGCTTCGTATATTTTTCTTTTGAATAAATCTTTATTGTTGTATTTAGTCATTTTCTTTTTTTTTTTTACTTCAAATTGATTCGTTTCCATATAAATTGGAACTGTTTAACTAATCTTATTTTGTATATTCAAGCATAAATGAGATTCTGTATTTGAATACGATCGCAGATTTGTGATATTCCGTATAAATATGCAACCTATATTTGATTGATATTTGATAACTCCGGGATCATTAGTTTTTTTTATCATTTTATTGATTTACCTGTAACGTTGGAATATGTGACGCTAGGCAGAGGTCAAGTACACTATTCCAGTAAAGTGCAATTCAATAATCAACCAATCAAAAAAAAAAAAATAAAAATAAAAATAAAAAAAATTAACCAATCCTAATAATAAAACCAACCAGAATAATAAACCAGTCAGAACAGGAAAGCATTTGAAAAAAAATGGCTTTCTGGGACAGTCAACGTTTAATGAAATTAAGATCGTTCATTTTCTGCTTTTAAAAGGAAGCGTTAACAAGAGTTGGTTTTTCCGGAACAAATATATATTTTTGATTAGAAAAAATCAAATTAACCCTAAGCAATATGATAATGCCATTAATACGCGAGGGGTTACTGGGAGAGAAAGAGAATAAAATATATTTTTTAGAAAGAACCGGAATCCAAATATTGAACAAAAAACAAGAGATAAACAGCTACTCCTGTTCAAAAGACCAAGGAGGAGTGTGAACTGGGCGATGGTAAACCTGTCTACTACTATTGAGGAGAAAAATAAATAAATAATTCGTAAATCTAATTTCAGTGTTCAAGCGGAGTCGTTAGACGTGTAGAGTTAAAGTAGACATTAGAACGTACATGAAACCCAAACTTAAACAGGAAACAAAGGCTAAACATCTACTGTTCAAAAGACCGGAGAAGAGTGTGAACCGGGCGATAGACAAGTCCGTCTATTCCTATTTAGGATAAAAATAATTAGTAAATAAAATTTCGGTTTTAGAACTATGGAGTTTAAGTAGACTATAGAAGGAATCGGAAATCCAATCCTAAACAGGAAACAAGGGATAAACCTCTACTCCTGTTAAAAAGATCGGGTAAGAGTATGAACCGGGCGATAAAAGAACCTATCTACTCTTATTTAGGGGAAAAATAATTGGTAAATAAAATTTCAGAGTTCAACCAGAGTATAGAATTGAAATAGACATTAGAAGGAAATGGAAACTGAATCCTAAATAGGAAACAAGGGATAAACATCTACTCCTGTTCAAATGACCGGGTAGGAATATTTACTTATGTTCAGCCAATGTGCAAGAGGCACTCAAGGTAGAATGTATAGATTTAAACCAAAATTGTGCGTCTGCGTTTTGCATGGCAAAATTTAGACGAGTTGGATGTAAGTTAAGTGAGATTATGCGAAGTGTTATACAGATGTTGGCGGTATTTGGCCATCAGTCCAAATGCATCTTCTATGTACCGTGTCCCTTCCGGATAAGGGCGAACATTGTTCTCCACAATTTCCAATCCATTTTAGCGACGAGTGAAGGTTGTTTTTTTTACTATTATTGTGAGACCGGAACTACCAACACAATAGACTATTCCAGGTCTATATTAAGTATGCCACACAACACTCTAGACAGAGTGACACAGAGAGTCAGAGAGAGAGAGAGAGAGAGAGAGACAGACAGACAGAGTAACACAGAGAGAGACAGTGTTCCGTATTTTCCTTCTGTGGTCCCAACTTTGACCCCACATCAACTATCTCTCCTAAACCTTGTTTTGTCATTCATTTTCACAATTAGGTATGTTATACACTACTTTCCTCTGTCTTTCTTGCCTTCAATCTGTCCTGTAAGTGTCAAATTTTCCTAGCCTACTTTCCCTAGAAATTTCAACTTTTTCCTTTCTGATGCTATCCATACGTATCTTTTTCGTTGCCATTTTCTCGGAATATTCCTTGCTGCCCACTTCTCCCGTTCTCCCGTTCATTGTATTCTCAGCTTCCTTCTGCAGAACCACATTTCTACTGTTTCATGTCTCTTCTCTATCTATGATGAGAGGGTCAAGCATTTCTCGGCCATATAGGAGTACCGATATTACATAAGAGTTCAGTACTCTTTTTTTCCAATAAAATTTTCCTGTTTCTTAATACTTTACTTAACATTTGCAAAGCATCTTTCACTTTCCTAATGAGTCTTCAGGTTTTTCGTGTCGTAATTGTCCATCCTCCATTAAATTTTTGCACTTGGTTAATTTTGATCCACTGCTGGCCAAAACCTTAGGGATGAAAATAAAGAAAAATATATCTTTTGTGTTGTTAAACCCAACCACATATTTGAGCAGAGCTTCGAAAAATTAATAATAGTTAATGATAAGAATTTTAGTTGTAGCTGTTGTTGGTAATCTTCGAGTTTTATGGTTTCTGTTATTTAAAGTTCTTTGTGATTGTGTAGCGCCAGTCCACAATATTCAAAGACGGGTGACCTTTGCCAAGACCCTTAGGCTTCACTCGCTCAAAGCCTTTTTTAACCATTGATCTTAGAAAGTGCTTGTATAGACTTGACAGTTTGCATATTTCTGAATGTTTTTGGTGGCGCCATCTACGACATCCACACTAGTTTCTCGATCTAACGAGGTTATTTAAGAACATGACTCGAGTTGTCAGTTTGATGTTTTTTACTAGTGGAAATTTGTGGAGAGCTATGATTGCTCACATCCTGAAGAGAAAAACGGTCCTGAAAAGAAGAACGCATACGTCAGCTGGATGAGTCCATTTGTATTGTAGTCTATTTTCTGGCTGCCTAATTTTTTATATGCTGCCCGTATGTGAAAAGCTTTTTTTGTGTGTGTTTGGAGATGTACGTATTTTCCATTTCGATTTATTTTCTTATATGCTTTCAGCTAGCGAGAAACAGAATAACTTGTAAATTTGATGGCATCGGCAAGCATGTTACTTTTATTCGCTTGCGTCTCTATTAATATCGTCTGTTTTTCCGAGGGTATGAACATTGGCGCCAGAATAAAGTGGGGGAAACAATTATAAATTTCCGCTCTAGAACTAAAGGCTAAAAAAAGTAATATTTTGGATCTATGCTAAGAAAAAGCTCAAAGAAGTAAGCAAAGATGAAAAAAAATAAATAAATAAAGGGCTGAGAATGCTTTTTAAAAACGCAGTATTATGTAGAAGATTGAGAATGACATGCGCAGTAGGGAATTTTGTTTTGAAATAAATCGACCGAGATGCGTTCTTATGAAAATCAATTTAATTCCATTGAGTCTTTTAATCTCATTCGTACCTTTCCGAAAAAAATAATTAAGACGAGCATCTTGGCGAAAATCCAAGTTTGAAGTAATTTATTAAAAGGCAAGAGGCTATATTTAGGAAAGCATATTAAAAAATTATTATCAAATAAGATATATTAAATAAAGTTTCATGATAAATATGACGAACAAAGAACTAATTTTAGAATATTTAAATATGTTTCGATTACAATAAGGGATAAAAACTTAATATTTAATATGCTTAGCTTATTAGCCACACGAATCTAAAAACGGAGAAAATGAAATCAGGAAGATAGTTCTGCGCCATTATTCAGCGTGTTGTTCTGTCTGCTGTCTGCTGGCAAGATCAGGATCCACAGGGCGAAAGAACCTTTTCAGCTTTTAGGCGTTCCTTGTGTCTCTTCTATCGAACTCCTTAGATTTACTTTCCGGATATAATTTCGAAGAACAGGTTTTTTTAACCGCCCAGTAGGTTTTTTTTTTTAAGTGTGTCTCATCGTCAAGTATCATATCACTTCAGTACATTGACGATCATGATTCTCTACAGCTTCCTTTCTTTTGTTGCCTTCAGCGCTTGGTTCCGCCAATTCAGACCTTCACATATAGGACACGCTATGCCACGTGCACTGAGTGGACTCGTTCTCATTCTCTTCATATTCCATTCGTAAGGAGGAAGTTCAACTCAGACAGTTTCTTTTCCAGAACTATTGAAATGTGGAATGCAAAACTGAGAGGATAATTCCCTTGTTCCCTATCCCTACACACCCTTACAACCCCATTCAGTAACACTCTACCTTGAGTGGCACTTAGGCTTTTTATTAGAGGAACAATAGAAAAAAAATAGTGACCTCAAGTTGTCTTTCTGATAATTGTTTCGTCATCCATTTGCTCAGATTTGTCAAGTGTAATCTCTTTCTCTCTTATGTACCATGCCTTTTCGAGACACGGACGATCGTGGCTCTCCACATCTTCCTTTCTTTTATCCTGTCCACTATGGTGTAATGGTTAGAAAGCGTGTCTCGCTGGAGCAACTACGACTGAAAAGTGTGTTCGATCTTCACTGGGTTCCCCGTACTTTCGTCTTTGTGCCATATCTAAACTACGCTTAGTAAATCACGATATTCCACTATCGATCTGTCTAAACCTATCAATTAGATATTTTCTCTCTTTCTATGTACTATATCTATTCGAAGCATGGTCAATCATCACTCTCCACAGCTTTTGCTGTTTTCAGCAATAATTGTTCCTCTACAATCCAGCTTTTATCTTTGTGATACATATTCCCACATCCATTTACTTTTCTCTCTCCATGTCTGTTCGGATCTATTTTAGCTAAAATAAAAAAAACAAACAAACTGCACATTCATCACAAATCAATTCTATTCATCTTTTAATAATTTTTATAAACACAAATTTGGATTACCAATGGGTTCATCACAAAGTGGGGTTTTAGCGTGTATTTTAACAGAATTTCTTGAATCTAGTATTTTCCAGAGTGTTTTACCTAAACAACCAACGTATTTCCGATGTACTGATCAATTAATATAACCCCACAAAATTATATTACCCTACCTTGTAGATAAACTAAACAAAATTGAACAATACGATAGAATTCACTTAAAGAACAGAGACAAAACACATTAACTTCCCTAGATATCATATTACACCGTATTGATAATAACCTGAATAAACTAATAAAAATGATCTCATAAATATTTATTCACATCATAACAATAAAATAAAATCTGGAACAATTATCGGAATCTATTTAAGAACACGCAGAATTTGTAGCCCTCAATATTTATATAAAGAGGAAAAGAAAATTGAAAATACAATATCTCAATTATTTCGTATTCAACGTGAACCAGAGGGCACTTAAAATATTTCAGATAGAAGAGCGGACCATTCTTACAAATCCAACGAATCAAAATACATTACTATACCCATCAACTATATCACAACTACAATTGAAAATAATTTTAACTTTACTTTAAAAAATAAACAGAAATATACAAAACTACACATCGAATGCATTAGGTTTTTACTGTAAGAAGTCTGATCATAATTTCGATTTTCAAAAATGATAATTTAATTTGAGACAATTTACGAAGATGAAACTGTAGAGAATATGTTTTAATCGCTCGGTCAACCGCAGTAAATTTGAATCCAGTTTCTTACAACACTTCAGCTTCCTTAGCAGATTTTCTAATATCACAACGTGAGATAATTAATAAATGTCCTCTGTCGGAAATTAATTACAAAAGTGATAAAAGCATAAGAAAAAGAAATTAAATTGGCTAAGTTAAAAGTTTTATAATTGAGAGTGAGTGTGTGTGTGTGAGAGAGAGAGAAAGAGTGAGAGAGTGAAGAGAAAGACTAAGGAAACTAAGAGAGAGACCAACCCTTTACAAATTAGTAGATACCTGGTCTATGCCCAGACATGGAATGCGGGGTCAAACTCGCTGGTGACTATAAACACATGGATTGTTCAAAGTTGTGGTGACTGTAAACGGAAATTATGACCTAATAAGGGTTAAAACATTAATGAACTCTATAAGTTTATCAGTATTTTTTCCGTCTTTTTTTTCTTTTTACTCTTTTTTTTTACCCGTAACCTTTTCGTAATGTGGCTGATAATATTAACTATAGGAAACCTACAATAAAACTAATTTTTTATTATGTTTATTTTTTTTTATTTTTACAAGGCCCCCGAATCACTCAATGTTGTGGGTTACCGTCGCTAGGAGACGCTCCTTAATCCTATAAATAAGCAATAATATCCTCACTTATTTCCTTTCCTCTATTTACAACTCTGGCTATAAGATGTAGTCTCACGCGGGAAAAGTGTCCCGCACTAGGACACGTTCGCTTCACTTTCAATGAATTAATTTTCTCTCTGACTACTCCTACACAAACTTTATACACACAAAAACACATTCTCTAGTTTAAATGTTTCCTATGTAATTAGACTTGAAATGTTTTCTTCTTTTATTGTCATTGTAATACTTTTGTTAATACATACATTGCCGTTTGTTTTATATACTTTATTAGTTTATTACACGGACTCACATTCGAAATGTCTGAGTTGACTAAAATCAAGATGCTAACACTCCACACGAATTCGAATCAATGTTTACGAAGGAAACCCCATATCAATACTGGAAAGAGCGATCACAGCTACTGGACTTGAAAAACCTGTTTTCTTAAAAAAAAAAAAAAAAAGAAGTTATTCACGGGTTTCAGAACGCTACGTGCGTTTCAAAGCCGGCGGAGTTTCGGTTCGTTATGATGAGCGTTCACGGCGAGCAATCACCAGCAAAAAATATTTGTGAACTAATTTTTGACGATCGTCACAACAACAACCGATCAGTTCATTCACAAGACCGAAATCCGTCATGGAACCTGCCAAGAGATCCTACAACGGAAAAAAATTGAGAGTCATCAACACCGTTTCATTTCAACGATTCCCTTTATTTCTCTCACATAATTACTCTAAGATAGGAAAGTTGATTCACTGAGTGCTGCTAGACAATCTTTCTCGCCAGAATCTATCTTACATATTTATATGACTACCATACGTCCTTATTTGGAATATTGTTTGTGATCCTAATATATATTTAGAGATACTTGATAAAATGCAAAGAAAGATCTACAGTATTTTACCTAAACAACCAACGTATTTCCGATGTACAGATCAATTAATATATCCCCACAAAATTATATTACCCGACCTTGTAGATAAACTAAACAAAATTGAGCATACGACAGAATTCACTTAAAAAACAGAGACAAAACACATTAACTTCCCTAGATATCATATTACACCGTATTGATAATAACCTGAATAAACTAATAAAAATGATCTCATAAATATTTATTTACATCATAACAATAAAATAAAATCTGGAACAATTATCGGATTCTATTTAATTCTATTCTATTGGTCCTGGCTTGGCATCTAAGCTTCATTCACTTTCCCAGCGCCGTAGCTTCCTTGAGCATTTTCTATAAATACTTTCATATTCTGACGAACCTTACGCTATATTCATTGGGATTTCATTTTTAAAAGTTGTTAATTCCCCTCCTCCTACAAACAAATTATACACATGGAAACTAGTTAGGACTTCAAAGAGACTCTGAGGTAATGTGGTGGCTGTAGTAAGAATGGTAAGTAAGAATGTGTTGTTTTGGTGCATGGAATATTATAGATTGTTTGGGTCAGTGTTTGTGGCTAGCTAAGTTTAAGATAAGACAGATTAATGACAAGTGAACATCCCCACTTTTGTATTTGTGTAACATTTGTGTATTTCTGAAAATAAATATCACTTTACTCTATGGTACCTAGACTTTATGAAATGATACGCAGTACTAGATTGGCAGGGATGTCTCATCATTTTGCAGTTGAAATGGCTAGATGTAACCGTAATTTCTATGCTAACAATTTCTTCTAACGCACTTCTCGCTTGTGGATTTCTCTTCCGGCTTCTTGCTTCCCTGCCAAATTTGATCTACAAAAATTTAAATGCAGTGTCAATTTTTATCTTCTGCTTTCTTAAAATTCTAGACTGAAATAAAGTGGAAAGTCTATATTGAATTTATTGCTAAGTTTGCTGCTAAGAAAACTTGGTTCACTGTGTCGTGCAAGACAATTTTACACTCCAGAATCTATTTTATATAAATATAAGTCTACCATTCTTTCAAGTTTGATTATTACTGCCACATATGGTCCGGTGCTCCTGCTACATATTTAGAAATTCTTGATAAAATCCCAAATAGTATCAGCAATATTATTGGTTCTGACCTTGCGTCTCGGCTTCAGCTAGATTCCTCCGCGCTTAATGTTGCTTCGTTTGTCTTTTCTGATTTTTAAGACATGCTCAGCGCTATGGTACCTAGACTTTATGGATTTGTGGGCAGTACTAGATTGGCGGCAAGGTCTCATCATTTTGTAGTTGAAATGGCTAGATGTAACTGTAAGTTCTATGCTAAGAATTTCTTATCTCGCATTTCTCGATTGTGGGAATCTCTTCCGGCTTTTTTGCTTCTCTGTAAACTTTGATCTACAAAACTTTTTAATATCAATCGTTATCTTCTGTTTTGATCCTTCTTGTTCTTTTATTGTCCTCTCTTCTTAATAGTATACGTTTCTCATATTCTCAAACACTATGTAACCCTTTGCGCCTTAAAAATCCCTATTTTATTGCTTTGCTGGGGTGAAATCATTAAAAATCTAAAAATCTATGTACTTTAGTATACTGCATTATACTAGATGGTCATTGGCTATACAAGAATGTTTGGCAAGTCTTGGTTTTAATACTGTCGGGTGCCTAGCCACCATTCTTATTGGAACCAGTGTAGTTGTCGATGGTAGGCGAACCAGTTTAGTTGCAATACAGCAGGTATTAATGTCAATCTTTATCTTCTGTCTTCTTAATTCTTGTTTATTTTATTGCCTTTTCTCTTTAATAGTATATTTTTTATATTCTTTAACGCTCAGTGATCGCTTGCGCCTTAGTGGTTTTATTGCCTTGCTTGGCGTAAAATGATTAACAAAAAACAGTGGTGAATCATTTGATTCTAATGTTGTTATTGTTATAACAATCATAACATGTGTAGTTTATCTTTGCCGGTTGGTTAATTAGAAGCAATCATCAAGTGAAATAATAAGATTGGCAAAGAAAACGAAAGAATCGCAAAAAGCAATCTAATCGTACAGACACAAGGATTCTTTCCTTCCGGCAAAAATGGAAAACAGTGGAGGCAAATTATTTTACTGTAAAAAAAAAAAGAAAGAAACTTTAATGAGCTTTTGTTCAGTGAATAAACATTGGTTCAGAATGAAGTATAGTTAGTCTTGGAGCCTGGATTAAATAAAGGAGACATAAAACAAAGTCAATTAAAGTAAGCGTATTTAAGATACGCACATTTTCTGATTTATTATATGGTCTTATGTACTAATTGGTATATATATATATATATATATATATATATATATATATATATATATAATATATATATATATACACACACACACACACACACACACATATATATATATATATATATATATATATATATATATATATATATATATATATATATAAAGAGAGAGAATTGAATGTCCAGATAGCTTTTAATTATTCATTTCATTATTTTATATTATTTACTCTTATTTGTTTGCTACTTATGCATTAAGAACTCAATGCAGTGCACTTTAATTACAAAGACTGCTTACCTTAAAAACGTTATCCTTCAGAAATACACTGGTTGTTGTTTTTGTTTTGTTTTCTGCGAAACACAATCATTATTATTGTCATAATGCATAATATATATGTGTGTGTGTGCGTGTGTGAATGTATATACATATGTGTATATGCATATGTATGAATATATATATATACATATGTATAAATATATATATATATATACATATATATATATATATATATGTATGAATATATATGTGTGTTTGTGTGTATTTAGAAAGCAAATTATCTTTTAAGCATGTCTGATTGAATGAATTACAGACATTTATCTCCTAATTTTTAACAAAATCCGTTCCTACTCACGAATAACCTTCCGTGTATTGATGTTAAAGGATGAGAGAAATGCGCTTTATTTTATTTTCATTTCCCAAGTACTTTCAATCTTCTTCCAAGATCATCTTCAGGGATGCGATTATATATATATATATATATATATATATATATATATATATATAAAGATTACATAACTTTTAAATATCAATTTTTATATGACTTTAAAGTTTTTTTTTAGTAATGTCCATTGTTCAGGGGGTTCTTTATTATATAATATTACTAATGCTCTATTTCTAATATTATTTTAATATTTTTAACATTGAGCACTATACATAAAATATCTGCTGTGTCTTAAAATATATATATATATATATATATATATATATATATATATATATATATATATATTTACTAATATATGTAATATCATGTATGATGTAAAAACACAAAGACCCACACACACACACACACACACACACATACATATATATATATATATATATATATATATATATAATTTTAATAAGACATATTTAGGCAGCAAGTATTCATCCACAAGTTTAATTAAAAGAACTGACAAGGACCGTTGGTTTAATATTTGATTATATTTTTCAATTTTAGGATAAGTTGTTGAGTATATATATATATATATATATATATATATATATATATATATATATATATATATAGTTCATGCAAAACTAGGTAATCCGTATGGGTAGACCGAAGGAGGATGATATCCAGAGAGCTCAATGTAAATTCAGAGCAAATAAATTTGAATAAAAACAGACAACTTTAAGGTTCCATGTAATAAATTATTTCACCACAGCCCTTTTAAAGGGCTCTGGGTCATCAGACTTTACTTCCAAAGGATAAACTGATAATTTAATTTAAGTTGAAATATATTACCCTTTAATAATCATTAGTGATGATAAAACTATTTAAATTGGAATATCTAAAAACAGTCACGGGTTTAATTTATGAACAAAGTCAAACGCATAGATGTCAACTTAATAATCAACAAGAAAAAAGTTTAAGCAAATAAAAAAGATCACTGGATGTAAAAGGAATTTATTCTTTCAATACACTTTCTATGAATTTTTTCCAATCGACCATTTCATAGAAAATACCCAAAACTCCAACAAACATCAAATCAAATTCTTCGTAGATTTTGTAGACATTTAGATTTATATCAAACTTTAACCCCCAAATATACCCTTTAAAGGAATGTGAAATAACAGCGTCCAAGAAATTAAGTGAAACATTCTCTCATGATTAATTTATTGTATCTTTTTCCTTTTATGTGGGTTTCTTCTTCACCCCTTACCCATCTATATCTAAAGATAACATACGTTAAGTTAAGCGTCGTCTGGCCCACACCAAGGGAGCTTAAGGATAAAGAATTGAAATGGTACATCTAACTCACTCATGTCTTTTCTCCACCCTCACTTCCTCACTTCGTCTTATCTCCCCCCTCACTTCCTCCCTTCGTTAATTTACATATGCTTAATACGGCCCGTCAAAAATGTGTAAATTTCTTCTCATTTTTAATTTCAACCTTTGGAAGTAAAGTCTGATGATCCAGAGCCCTTTAAAAGGGCTGTGGTGAAATAATTTATTACATGAAACCTTAAAGTGGTCTGTTTTTATTCAAATATATATATATATATATATATATATATATATATATATATATATATATATATATCCAGAGCCTTTTAAAAGCGTTGTGGTGAAATAACTTATTACATGGAACCTTAAAGTGATCTGTTTTTATTCAAACATATTTGCTCTTAATTTACATTGAGCTCTCTGGATATCATCATCCTTGGGTCTAGCCATACGGATTACCTAGTTTTGCATAAACTCTCTCTCTCTCTCTCTCTCTCTATCTATATATATATATATATATATATGTGTGTGTGTGTGTGTGTAATCTTAATTTATTTAAGAGCGGAAATAATAAATAATATATAATTTTTTTAAAAAAGAAGTTATGGATAAAGTGTCCGAAATTCATATTTTGTTATTATCGACATTTGCATGCAATTATCAAGAACAAATGTGGTCATTGGAATTATATATAATTACACATATTTATACAAAAAGGATACATCTTGTTTATAATCTTATAATTTTGTTTAATCTTACAAATCTCAACTGACTTTTCTGTCTGAATTTATAGTCTATATTTTTCTATTTATACCTCCTCCTCCTGCATATTCGAGAAATCTTGTTAGGAAAATATGCGTCCTCCGCTGGTACTGCTTGTACTTGAGAGATTTCAAAAGGAGCTCCAAATTGTCTTACGACGCTTTCAGATGGACTGAGTAGCAACAGCAATGCTGTAGCATTTATTCCCATTGTGCAGGAGTGCAATCTTTGCTTGGAATAATCTGTGAAAAGACGCCAATCAGAGGGATTGTACGAGAAGCCAAGGAAGATGAAAAATCCAGACATTTATGCAGTTTGCACAACACGCTTTCCATATCGAGAACGAGGCGAAGTCGTTCCGTGTCCTGAAACTGGTGATCTTTATTTCTGCTGTGACAAGGTTCCACTGCTTAAGCCGGTATGCCAGGTGCTCTGACTGCTGCTTAAATAGGAAGATCACGGGCGAGGTTATTCAGGTCTTCCTGTCTAATCCAGTGGATCTCACTGCCACTTGCTTCTGAATAAACATTATCTTCAGAAGACGGATATTCAGTGTGATCGGTCCTGATTTGGGGTCTCGACTCCAGTCACTTTCTCACCGACGTAATGTGACTTCCCTCTGTCTTTTCTATAAATATTTCCATGGCATCTGCTCTGAGGAGCTATTTTCTTTGGTGCTACGACTGCATGAAGTTAAGCGTGCTACAAGGCTGGCATCTCGGTCCCACTCTTTTACTGTCGAAACAGTTCAATGTAACCCCCCTTCTTTGGCACTTCCCGACAGTGGAACTCCCCTCCTCTTACTTTCTTCCCTTATAACTATAATCTTCAAAAAAAGGAAATGTAATGTCAGTCGACATATTCTGTTGGCTTGATCCCGTTCTTCTTTTTATCCTTTCCTCAATATCCCCCCCTATACTCAGTCTTTTTCCGTACATTATCTGTAGCCACTTGCATATTAGTTGCACTCCCATCTTGCTTGGGGTGAATTGAAAAAAAAAAAAAAAACAACAACTTTTAAAAACAAAAATTTCCTCTGAATACAATTCTTCATATGATGAAGGAATAATAACTTTATGTGCCGGTGGTGTAGGCACAGGGGTATCAAATTGGTGGACAACGGGTCTCATAGATTAGGGAAGGTTGGGATTTGTTTTTAGATAAAGCATTGAAACCAGCTATATTTGTTAGGCAAAAATAGCAATCTGCATGACTTCGCGGCTCTCTTTGAAGCTAAAAATTTTTTCCTGATCTCCAATGTTAGAGTCAACATAATGAAAACTTATAAGTTCTTAGGAGTGGGCCAATTGTTCAGCGCTGTGCAATATACGTAAGAGAATGAATTTAAATTGATGGCGCATCCTGAGTGTTTTGAAGAGCCTGGAGCCGTTGTATAGATATGTATTAGCCCACAAAAGCGTGGGAAAATAAACATTGATCATATATATGTTTACTTTCATGCTTTCCGGGCATTCAAATTTGAAGATGATTTAATTTCGGCGCAATGAAACTTAGCTCGAGCGCAAATCTCCAAAGGCGAGCAAATACGGAATTTATTTTGTATTTTTCAAGAATAAAATTCCTAATATTACAAAAAAAAAAAAAAAAAAAGAAAAAAAGAACGCACTGATCTGATTAGGACACATCTGGCGGCCTTGAATATACCGGGCGTAACAGCAAAATTGTCCAAATCGTGTAACAGCATGGAATACTGTTTAATATCTAAAAAATACCCCACTAAACTGTTATGGTCCGGTTCCTTGTACGACGGTGATAGTCCAAGGTAGAACCAATAAAGAATAAATCGAACACGGATATGGAATAACACAGATATATTACAAACAGGAATATATACAGAGAGGTAGAAAAGTGTTAGTACGAACAATCAGGTTTAGTAGTAATTGTCTGAACACGACTCTGTTTCGGACTGCCTCTGACTCGACTGACTGACTCGCTCGCTCTGACTGACTGACAGACTCCTGACGGACTTCACTCCAGACTTCAGACTGAACTCCCTGCTTCCTCTTGAGGCGCAGTATTTATTACGTGTGGAATACTCCATTATGTTATTATGGGTAAGGTCCCATAACAAAAACCTAGTTTCTTTTTCCGGGTTTGCAGATAAGACATTTAGCCACCTTGACACTATTAGTCGTAAGAATCACTGAAAAACCTTTTGAGTTATTCAGCTAGAAAGAGAACAGGTTAAAATCGTCTTGCGTCAGCCCCACCGTGTCTTCTCAGCTGAGCAATGGTGAGAGAAAAAAGATCATTCATGTCTTCAGTAATGGTAACAACATTTATACGCTGGCTTCCATCTTCAAAGTCCATTCAAGAACGATCATGAGAACACTAAATAAGATTAAAAAGACGGAACAGTGGAGAGAAAAACTGGATCAAGAAGTCACAACAGCAAAAGGGATCATCATTTCAACTTAGAGTTAAATACATTCTTATTGTTCAAAGCAGAGTCGAGTAGTGTTATGAAAACTTCGGAGAATTGCAGTAAAATATCTTTAATCATTTCTAAGATACAACAGTTCAGATCTTAATCTAATAAGTGGACAATTTTGCTGTTAGACGATTTGGGCAATTTTTCTGCTACAGCCGGTATGTATATGTATATCTCAAAAACTAGAGCTGATCAATGAGAAGTGATTTTGTATCTGAAATCTGCAGTCAAAGATTAGAAGAACAATTTTTTCTGCTTGCCTCAGTTTCATTGTAAACCAATGGAATGAAACTGCCTATTTTACTGGCTTTCGGAGATACCACGTTAAAGTTAAGCGACGTCGAGCCTGGTCAGTATTTAGGCAACCGCTTGGGAATACCAGGTTCTGTAAGCTTGGATGTGCGGGTGGTGTAAATGATAACGGATCGGAAATTCCAGTTGAGTTAGTTATATTCACTTAACTTTGAGAAAGATATGAATTCACCTCTTCTCTCATTACCTATGGGTTAATTAGCAGAACTTGATTCGCTGCATGACACACACTCGTCAGGTAAATGGTTCGTTGCCTTTCACTATCTTTCTTGCCCTTAATATACCCCCGTGAAGGTTAAATTTTCTAAGCCTTCCTTCCTCATTTGCCCCTGGAAGTTTTGTTGTTGTTCTACTATATGCTGCTTCCTCTTCAAGGTATAGGCGATCGTGGCTCTCCATAACTCCATCCATTCACACAAGTTCGCCAGAAGTGTTTCCCGGCTTTCCACTGTCTTTCTTGTCCTCATTATGCCCCGTGAGTGTCAAGGTTTCTAAACCCTCTTTCCTCATTATGGGTCCAAGGAATTTCAGTAGTCTTTAATTTTGAGTATAAGTGTTCATTCTGTTGCTACTTTCTTAAAAAATGTCCTTGCTGCTTAATCGCTCGGTCTATGGAATTCTTAGCATCTTTCGGTAGAAACCCATTTCTGCTGACCTTATTTTTTCTCCTCATCATTAAAAAAATGGAATGTCGTTTGTCACTCAACGTAAAACTATCAGCTCTTGTACGCAAATATGCGCCAAGCGACTCTCGCATCACAAAGAATTAAGTCTCATTCTTATGTTAAGCGCATGGTGACAGAACAGAGAAAAAACGACAGCGGTTTAAGAAATAAACAATTGTATTAACGTAGGGAGGCACGTAATGGATTGCGGCTCGGATTGAGGAATCGGGAAGCCGAGTTCAAATTCCAGTCGAATCCACTGCATTCACTTACGTGAATACCCTTAGGAAAGGTATGCATTCTCTTCTTCTACCCCAACTATGGGTAAATAGCAGGACAGACCGGGTCCTATAGCCTTGGATGGCAACTGGTCTACCGCAGAAAGAAATCGGCAACCTACTGCGGGAAAAAATCTGCCTCGTCGGTCATGTATTGAAAGATACATGATCGCCTAAGCGTGTATCACGGATGGCACATAATTGATTAAGGTAAAAATACAACAAATGGTAAATTGATATAAATGTCTCTCGTTGAAAGAAAGAGGCAAGTAGAATTCTACAGAGTCGTATGGCGGGAAAGGGAGTGTGCGTTGTGACTTACTGATGGCAAATTGTCTTTGAATATGGGTGGTCTCGTTCCGAAGATGTCCTTTTCTTAGGCTCAGATCGGCTCCAATTTTCATTTTGTTTCTTTAGGCGGGAGCGGGTGGAAATTCTGAGTTGTATTTTTGATGAACGTAGATAGCAGGGTATCAAGAAACGGGAAGAGAGTTCCACAGGTGAGAAGTGCGAGAAAAGAATCTATGAGAATAGAACATACTAGCTAGCTCAATAATAAAACGGTGATACCTAATTGCCAATCTAGTAGTACGCTTAATTCCATGCGGTGAAGGGATCAAGGCTTAGAGCTCATGAGAAAAATTGACATTATTTTTTTCTTAGAAAAGAAAAAGGTAAGCCACGTAACGGCGGTTGGAAAGTGACTGAAGCCGAGATGCCAGATCGGGACCAATAACATTACAGACCCGTCTTTGGATTTTTTCGAGAATCTCGAGATATATAAGAGAAGCATCGGATCGGATATGGTGACAATATTCAATGCGCGGACGAACGGTAGGTTTATAAATGTGTAAGATGAATTCTGGTGAGAAAAATTGTCTGGTACCACACAGTAAATAGACTTTCCTATCAGTAGACCTAATACTTTATTCAATATAATTACTCGATTTCTTGAAAACGTGAAACCAAAAAGGCACAATGAGTTTCTCTACAGGAGATTAGCATCAGTCAGGTTGATAGAAGGTAAAAATCGTTCTCTATGATGATTAGAACATAGCTAATACGTTTTAGTGGCATTAAAATTTAAAAGCATTTTCTTGCCCCAGGAAACAAGAAATTGGAGGTCATTTTCGAGCAGCTGTTCGTTTGAATTTTTCGGACATATGACACTTACTATTATGACAAGTGTAAATAGTTATAGATAAACACCGAGTTGGGAACTGATGACATCGTTGAAGACGTTTGGTTTCTTGTGTTTTACGGTATATCAACCTCAATGGGTTATTTAATGCCGACAGCTTCTTTTTTTTTTCTTGGTAATATTTTGTTTTGTCAAAAATCTATTTCTGGTAATATTTGTTTCCTCAAATATATATAGCTGGTAATATTATTTAAAAAACATGTATTGCTGGTAATATTTTTTTCAAAAAGGTATTGCTGGTAATATTTTTTTTCAAAAATATAGGGTGACCCCAAAAAATGTGAATTTTTGAAGTGCATATTGCCAGACGTGAGCAAGTGACAACGCTGCGAGACAGTGACCTTGAGCAAGTAAACATTTTGCCATTTAGAATTCAAGATGAAATTCACAGTATCCCAGCTGAGATGTTGCAGCAGTCAATGAGGAATCTCAACAGCAGATTTCAAGAATGTATTCGTACAGGAGGATGCCATCTACAGGACGTAATTTAAAAAAAAAAAAAAATGAAAATTCCATCATTGATTCTTAAATGGCATATTTTAAGGTTTCAATTACTATGAATAAAATATTTTTCTTCTATCACTCTTGGTTTTATTGGATTGTTAAAAAGTTCCCGTTTTTTTGGGTCACCCTTTATATTGCTGGTAATAGTTTTTTCTTTAAAAAATTATTTCTGGTAATAATTTTTTACAAAGTATCTTTACCCTTTTATAATGCTTTTTTTTTTTTTTTACCTCAGTTTCGTGGTTAACCCGTAGCTGGTCAGTGTAGACCTGGTAACACCAGCAATTAAGAGGTGGTAACATGCTCCTCAAAACCTCCTGATCAGAGGCCTTGCTGTTGAACGTAGTTTATCATCTTACCCTGGACACGGATGTAGTTTATCGTCATATCCAGGACGGCGTTGAAGAGGATAGGAAAAAAAAACTTAGTTTCAACGATAGAAAACCGGTTAACACCCGCGTTAATGTGAAAAAAAGCGACATCCGTCGGAAATCAATCATTAAACACGTCTTTAAATAACATCACAATTCGTATCACGAGGCATTATTATTATTATTATTAGTAGTAGTAGTAGTAGTAGTAGTATTACTATGAGAGTAGCATTTTAACTGCGAGGTACAAAGTTATGAATTTTACTATGCCCATCGTGACAACCGGTCTGCTAATAGTATAACAGGTGCATACGCCACAGCCAAATGCGCGCACTATGTTTACGGTTTTGATAAAATTAATGCATAACATTCTTCTGTAGATCCACATTTCTGTTGCTTCAAGTTTCTTCTTCATCTGTGATGAGATTGTCCAGCATTTAATGTCATTTAGGACGATCTATGCTATATGTCAGTTAATGTCATTTAGGAGGATCTATGCTATATGTCAGTTAATGTCATTTAGGAGGATCTATGCTATATATCAGTTAATGTCATTTAGGAGGATCTATGCTATATGTCAGTTCAGCAATCTTTACTTTACTTTTAACGACATTTTCCCGTTTCTTAATACTTTACCTAGCTTTTGGAAGCCATCTTTCGCTATCCCAAGGCGCCCTCGGATTTCACGTGGTTCTACAGAAGCATGCTGAGAATAGCATGGACCGAACATGTGAGCAACAAAGAGGTTTTAGAGAGAATGGAACCCAAATGGACACTCAGACTTAACGGCAGAAAGAGACAGCTGATATTCCTAGGGCACATAATGACGAAAGATGGTTTGGAAAATTTGATACTCACAAGACAGATTGAAGACAGGAGGAATCGCTGAAAACAACGCTTAACCAACACAGTGAGCTTGAGTAAATGAATGACGAAAGAAGGTTTTTTTTTGGCGGGGGACAAAATAGAACAATTATTAAGAACTATAAAGGACAGGAAATTGTGGAGAGCCATGATCTTCTACGTCGTGACATGATACGGTACATAGAAGAAGAAAAAAGATTGCCTAACAATGCAAGTGGGCTCTTTTACGAATACTTTCAGTTCGGGTTGAGTCAGTCCGCTCAGACGCACTCTCATTGAGAGTTCCCCCAAATATCTAAATTTGACTATAATCTCCATTTAGGTGTCTCATCCTTCAACATAAAATGTCCAGACATCGGGCTATGTTGCTCTTTCTCTATACACACTGATGAAGAGAAATACACCGTAGATCTGCCTTTACGGAGGCATGGCCAACTTTTATTATTATTATTATTATTATTATTATTATTTCTGGTTTGTACACATTTCTTTCCGGGTTCCGCCCAGGGACAAAAGGTTAGAAATGGCATCATGACATTTTCCACAGACCAATTAAAAAAAACAAACAAAAGAAACAAAAAACACATTTTTTTTTTACATGGGTAAAGCCCTTCGTAAAGTGTGGGCTGTACTCGTGAAAACAATTTTTTGTATTTTTTTAAGGCATGAGCTTCCAGGAATCCCTTCAGTGAGTCTACTGGAATCTTTTCCAACCAATACGAGGGCTCCAACTACAACATGGATTGTTGATGTTCTCATGTGACACATTATTATTATTATTATTATTATTATTATTATTATTGTCTTCTTTCGAGATTTTGTATTCAGTTGGAGATCTTTCATTATGGGTGTTCACCATCAAGTCACACTGCTTCAGACAAAGAGTACATTTCGTAGAATATTTGGAGTGCAAAAAAGCACACACAAAAAATAACAACGATTTTTGTAGCGACGGGATACTAGACTTCCCAATCGATGCCTGAACATCTCACATTCTGGTATTTTAATATAGTGTTCGGTGTATTATTATTATTATTATTATTATTACTATTATTATTTTAGTAGTTGGCCTATTGGGAAAGTTGCCATCAAAAATATATATAAAAACCGATCATGTTATCAAAATCGAGGAACCGTAGAAAATAACCCGTTGCCTCTATCAAAAACTGCGTGAAAGTTACAAGTCGGATCATTCTAACTGTAAAAATAAATGAATAAAAGCCAATGTGACTGCCATTACTTCTGGCGCTCGTTTACCCAAGCGCCGTATGAGTCTAGAATTCCTGTCGCCAGTGTGCGATAGGCTAATATAGCATTTTAATGCACGGTGCCATTGGAAGTTACCGTTCTAAAAGTAGCAGCGAACGGCGGAGCACGTGCAGTGTCTACGCATGCACACAGTTACAACATATGTAGCTATAAGCGGAATCAAATTAATGCCGAGACTTAGGTAAAAATAGAATCTGTCAAAGGAAGTTAAATTTTGAACATAATCTTGAGTGTCACTTTTTCTCAAAGGATTAAAAAAGAAAAACATAAATTTCGTTCTTCTTTCTAATTAACACTCATGTGGATCTTGTTAGCGTCAATGCTTAGTAATAGGCAATATGGAGGAAGAAGAGAAGAAAAAAGGCGAGTAAGAAAAAGGGCGTGTGTTTTATATGGCTGGCCACACGTATCTGATTATGCCAGTCTTTCTTGGGTGGTCAGCTAATTTCTGTTGCAGACACCTGCTAAGGCACATTTGTTTCTTCAACACCTACAAGGCCCATCTGTTTTATTTTTTTAATATATATAGACCGCAGTCATACTGAGCAAACCTTAGCAGCAGTTTCCGAATAAAAGCACATGATCTAACGTGATAACAAGTTTGTTCTAGTTGAGACGTGTCAGCCCGAAAAAGACGCACAATGTCTGAAATCATTAAATCATAGGTGCTTTTCCTAGACTGACTGCCAATCAAGGCCACTAGCGCAATTTTTCTGGTATTTCGCTGGAGTGGGCAAGATTATATGGATTCATGCCTTTCAGCAAATGCTATAGACTAGGCCGGAATTTGAACTTGGTTCGCCAGTTTCCTCTCTCCACAAAGATAGCCACTACAATTCTTCATCTTCTTTTTTTATGTCGTGTCCCTTCAGGTGGTAGATGATCATGGCTCTCCACAACTACCCATCCCTTCTAGCTCGCATTAATGATAATCTTTTTGCCCACTTCCCGTTAGGCTTACGACCATATCACGTTGAAACAATTACGATCATGTAAGCAATGTCGAGCCTGGTCAGTATCTAGATGGGTAACTGCTTGGGAATGCTGTATTAAGTGCTCGGAAATGGAAATCAGACAGCTGAATTTCAATTCCACTCGGGTTCGTTATATTCACTTACGCGGAAATAGCTTGGGAAAGTCATTAACTCACCTCTTCCCCTCCTATCTATGGGTTAATTAGTAAGACTTGTATCACTAAACCATTACTATCTAAAAAATACTTACAATTTGAATATATATATTTGGGGGGGGGAGGTAAATAACCTATAAACGGTTGATAAGCCGTAAAAATAGAATGGCAAAGCAAACATTCTTCTAAACTTTTATAGCAACCATGTCTTTGATTAAAACTCCTTCTATTTCTCTTGCTCGTGATATATCCAAAATATCTTTCCAAGAACCCGACTTCAAAGAGGTTGCTTCTCCGATCACTACAATCTTAACCTGTTCAAGTCTAGCCCTGGGAAAGGCATGAACTCACCTCTTTTATCCACCAGCTAGCTTAATTAGTAAGATATGTATCAGTAAAAATCATAATTCCCCCCCTAATTATTACAATGTAAAAAAAATATTTTCTGGCTTTAAATAACGTGCAAAAGATTGATAAACAAATCAATCAATTGATTAAACCTACTCCTCATTCTGCCATCTACACACAGAAACCCGTCATGCACGTGACCGGCTGACTCCTCTTGTATATGCTATACGCTGAAAGAAATATAGGTTAGTTTGTTTTGTTAAAATTCCCTAACCTTGATGTTTTGTTCTGAAAGGTCGAATGTTATTTTTAAGGCACGCGTTTCATTTTTCATAACAAATCACATCAGATGTCGTTGCTATGGGTCTTGGGAATTGTTTTCTCCTGACCTCTGCGCAAAACATCGAACTTAGACATTCCTTTTATTTCTCTGGTCATGTTTCTGGAACTTGAATGTTTCTCTTCACATTAATGAATCTCCTGGGCAAATGATATTCTGACAAGTGTAGTCAGTAAAGCTACAGACTTTCATCAGTAATAAATAATAAAAAAATTATATGAGATTGCGTGTGTTGATATTTTCAGTAAGAAAAATAGCGTGATCTTTAGATTCGGCTATTGTCCACCAGCGAAAGGTTACAATAAACACTTCTTCAACGGATGTTAACATTTCAAGCGGAAGTTCTGTCTGCTGATCGACAGTTAAAACAAAGTCGACTATCTGAGTGTTTGTGTTTAATATTGATGCAGATTTTATGTCAGTGTACAAAACTTTAACGTAATGTTAATATGTCTATTATGAAATTGAACATATTTACAAAACTTCCGAAAGTCCAATTCAGTTACAGCTCATTAATTCTAGCATTCAAAATAAAAGATAACAGCTAATGACGTAGATATAACAAGGAAACGTTGCTCCACCGTTATTTTTATGGCAACTGTTCAAACATTCATAAGTTCCACAAGTTCAAACGTTCACAGCAATGATTCGCCATGCTGCGTAAATAAGATCAAAATCAAGAACATTCCTATTCCATTAGTAAAGGGAAAAGTATTACGATATTTCAAAATCATTTAGACCATTTCATTTTTGTCGAATATATTTTCCCTCGGCAAAAAGGCCTAAATATTAATTGAATATGGACTGCTTAGTAGCATTTTTCTAAATAAATTTAATTCTTTATTTCCTGCATCATGATAAAATTCAATTGCGTGTCGGTGTAAATGGAAGTACCACCAAAAGTTACAGACAACCATTCCATATTATTTAATCTTCCCTTGAATATCGTATGTTACACAAAGTGTTACGGGGGCCCTATGAAGCGCCCGACAGGTTCTGTGGTATATCCTACAGTTGTTTATAGTAATTATCCAAGTTTAGCTGTGACACAAGCCCGAAAGCATGGGGTACCCATGGAGGATTGAACTAACTACCCAATTGTAATTGTTCTAGCGAGACAAGCCTGCTAACCATTACACCGCCGCGAGGTACCCATCCATGCCTCTTTATAAATCAATTTTGTTTTGTTTTGTTTTTCGCTGTTGCTGTTGTTGCAGGGAAGTCAGTGTGGTCACCAGTAGGTTTCATCTCTGGGGTTCAAATTTGGCATGACTATTGGAGCATACTACAGAATAACATTATATTTGAATATTGCGTGAATATATATATATATATATATATATATATATATATAATATGCTGGACTCTTCCCTCGTTTTCGAAGTATGAGGATCAAGCAAGTCAGTTCCTAGGACCCGACAGCCCAGAAACCTGCACATATGATTTGATTATAGTGGTGAAGGCTTTGTGCACAATCAACCACACTTTTTGAAGAGCTGAATACAAAGACCTGATACACTACGGGCCACAAGGTCCCAAACAACCTTCCGTAGGTTTTGAATTCAGAGTTGCCCATCTCCTAGACCAGTTGCCATCCATAGGTATAGAGCCCAGTCTGTCCTACTAATTACCCATAGCTGGAAACACATATTCACACACACACTTCCTATGTTATATAGGGTTCGTGTGTTCTTGTGGGTAGACTATTGTCTTTGATTTTGCCAGTATGTGTATATATATATTCGTTCTCCAGAGATACTTGTGTGTGCGCGTATGTGTGGGTGTGTGAGTGTGTGTGGTCGGACCACTATATTTGGGCATTGTGTGTGTATTCTGTGTGTTTATGATCTGTTCAGTGCTGGTTTAAATTTGTTTATGAAGTTTTTTTTTGTATTTGTCGGTAGGTTATTTTCATTAATTTATTTAACTAAATGTTCTGTTCTTAATTAATCAGTATTAATTAAATTTACCGACCTGAATAGAAAATATGTGTTCTCTGACAGGAATCGAACCTGTATTCCCATAAGGAATCCGTCATTTAGCTTGACGTGCTGTATTATTTGCGTACAGAGAAGTGTCTGGTTAGCAAAGTCCGAATTACTGTTTATAAACACACAATCTTCGACGATTTTTCTCAATCGGTCATTTCTACTCACGAAACGTATCTTAACGTAAACAATGACAACATATTATGAAATAGATTAAATCCGACATTTATTTAATATATTCTCTGTTTCCATTCAGGCCGGTAAATGTAATTAATACTGTTTAATTAAAAACTGAGCATTTATTTAAATAAATTGTATCTGTAAAAATAACGTATAAATAGTACACACACACACACACACACACACACACATATATATATATATATAAATGGACCTCTTATGTGTGCACATATATATGTATATGTATATGTGTTTATATAAATGTGTATGTATGTATATAATTATATATATATTATATTATGATAAGATATATATTTTTGTGTGTGAACATATATATATATGTACGTGTGTGTTTATATATATGTGTACATATCAATATGATTATATGTATACATATCAATATGATTTATATATATATATATATATATATATGATTACATAGACATTTTTTTGTGTGTGCACAAATATATACGTATGAGTATATTTATATAAAAGCATGCTAGTATATGATTGCATATATATGATTACATATTTTGTGAGTGATTATATATAAATATTTTGTTAGCCTGCACATATATGTATATAGATTTATGTCCGTATATAGTTATATATATATGATTATATATACATTTTTCTGTGTGCACATTTTATATATATATATATATATTTATACAACTGTATGAAAAAATATATATATATGATTTTATTTATATATATGTGTATATATATATATGTGTGTGTGTATGATTATATATGCATTTTCTGTGCACACTTATATATACATATATTTATACAACCGTATCAAAAAATATATATATATGATTTTATTTATATATGTGTGTATATATTTATATATATATGTGTGTGTGTGTGTGTATATATATATATATATATATATATATATATATATATATATATATAATGTAATGTCATTTTTAAAGAAGTAATGTATTTTTATGTATTAATCCGACAGATTTTATAATTTTTAGTGAATATTCACATTTGAGCAGACGCTCTGATTAACAGTATGTTTATTTATTTTCATCTACCAGCCGGAATATACCACAAATCTTAACAGGGGAAAATATACGCCCCCGGCAGGATTTGAACTCGCGTCTCCCTGTGCGATTTAAGCATGTCGACTCTAATCATAAAATGTTTTGAATTAATAATTAAAAATCCATTACTTTTTAAGAAATTGCTTTGTTTACCTTAGGATACGAAACTGATCCCATATGAACACTTCGAGAATTTATGACAAGAAGGACTTCGCTTAAAGACACTATTCACCTTTGCTTAAAGTTTAAAGATCTTTAACTTTTTGAGTCAATCGTGAAAAGTAAAAAAAAAAAAAAAAAAAACCAAACTAACCAACAATTATAAGAAGACAGGATTGATAGTTAACAGCAAAATGTCTACATATTGGGAATGTCAAGATCATGCATATACAGACGAAAAATTTGAAAAAGAAATCCGAAATCGACTTGGAATAGCAGTTGCCTTTCAGAAACTAAGGAAATTATTAAGACGTCATTAGAATCAAAGAGTTCTTAATTACTATTTGCGATTTTATCTCCGATATTTAATCTCCTATATGGCAGTAAATGTTGGACAGTCACTTCACTGGTACAGTAGACACAGAAAACGACAAAGATATGATTTTATGGACGACAACAGTGAACTTCACAGACGGGAAATGTGAATAACGTTTTGAGGAAAATAAGAACTGCAAGGAATCCAAGAATGGCAGCTAAAATTTCTGGCTGGGGATATAACGAGAAAGAAAAGGCTGGAGAATTTAACACTTGCAGAACATACTGAAAGCAAGGGAGGCAGTGGGAAACACTGAATCAGCTACTTTAATAAGTTTGTGGAAACTAGATTGACTTTCTCACAGTATTTAGTGTTGTTAATGTTATCGGTAACATTTTCTGTCGAGATTTACAAACTCTCCATTTTGTTCAATTTCGCAAACCAATCGATGAAAACTCCTTCACGGTTTAATAATTTCTTCAATTTAATTTTATAACATTGCATGGTAAACAATATTTTTTTTTTTTTTTTTAGAAAACGGCGAATAATAAATTTCTTACTCTTAAGCATGCAACATCTGGAGCCAAATTTCAACTTTTTTATAGTTCTCGCAAACGCTGAGCGAACTGGTAACTGGGTTCTTGCACATAAAAACTTAAAGAAAAGATATGCAAAAAAAAAAATTGTATTTTTATTAAATAAGTATTTGTTATTTTAATCATTAAATTATTTTTAAAATAGTGGGAGCATTTTTTATGGTAATTAATAAAACTTTTAATTTTTCCCCAAAATTAATGAAAATTTATTGTACTAAGCTACGCAACCAAGTAAAACAAATTGTACTTCGTACCCCCGTACTTGTTACTATTCTCAAAATTTGGTTTCGATTCGTCGACGGATGAGCGGACGGACTAACGGAAGTCACAGATTTTTATATATAGATAGATGAGAGAGTGGGGACTAGGAGAGGCGGTCCTCGTAATGGTAATAATAGATGTTTCTTTATAAGTATGCATTCAGGGTTCATTGACCAAGTAGCCACTTTTGCTGACGATTGACATTTAGTTTTTAATTTAATATTTTAGTTGTGTCTCAATTTGTGTGGGTTGAGCGGAACAACCCCTATCGCAGCCTATTGTATGTTAAGTTTCCTTATCTTTGTTATAACTGATCCATACAGCGAAGTATTTGAAGTGTTTGGTATTTACTAATGGCGCATCCTGAATGTTTATGGCGGATTCAGTGTATGTGCCATCAATGCTTTCATTTCAATTACAAATCACTGGTTCTGTTTTGGAAAGTTTTATTTTGAGTCCTATTTCTTGGAACACTTGGTAGAGGATGCTGATTTTTTTTTCAACATCATTCTTAGCCCAACTGTAAATACCTATGTCGCCAGCATACTCACCCTTGTCATCAGTAGATTGGAAAAACAGGATTGTTGATTCGTTTGGGGTGTGTTATGGAATGCGTAAATGATCAGTGCCCATCTCTTTATATCTATACTTGTAACTGGGAAAGACTTAAAAAGGACAACAGCAATAGTCTAGTGGATTAATTTGATCGAATAGATGCCAGAACAAGAACAAAGGGAAGTAGTAAAGGGTTATGATTGACAAGAGGAGATTATGAATCAAAATGAATCCTCTTGGAAACATATATTTCTCCCTGGTCTTTTGAAAAGGAGTAGAGGTTAAGGCATTGTTTCCGGTTTAGGATCAGGTTTCCGGTTCCTTCTAAAGTCTACTTCAACTCTCTACTTCTAAATCAGAAATGTTATTTACTAATTATCTTTCTCTTAAATCGGAGTAGACAGGTTCGTCTATCGCCCGGTTCACTGTCTTCCTTGGTCCTTTCAACAGGAGTAGACGTTTACCTCTTGTTTCCTGTTTAAGATTGGGTTTTATGTACCTTCTAAAGTCTGCTTCAAGTCTATACTTCCAACGACCCTGCTTAACCTCTGAAATTAGATTTATGAATTTTTTCTTCTCAATCGAAGTAGATAGGTTCGCCTATCGTCCGTTTCATACTCCTCCCTGGTCTTTTGAACAAGAGTAGAGATTCATCCCTTGTTTCCTGTTCAGGATTTCGTTTCGCCTTGTTTGGAGTGAATTGGTTGAAAATAAAATGTTCCTAATAATATTAGCGTCCTTGTAAAATCTGTTATCCGTCACAACTTCAAATACTTTCTTTTTGAAGGCGCATTGCACAAGAATGAAAAAAGAGTATAAAAAAGAAATTAAATGTCAAGACTCGTTATTTCTCAGTAAAAAAAAAAAATGAAGAAGAAAAAAAGCTTAAAACTTTTAAAACAAATTTGTCCAGTTCACAGATGTAGAGATTAAGTCCTGGTAGGGGTTTAAAACTGTAATCGTCTTTAAAAGCACTAAGAGATTAGTCTAAGAATACTGTACATCCCATGAAAATTCTTAGTTCTGAAACACATTTACTGCCATAATATTTGGTTTATATTAAATTGAAATCTGAGATATCATTAGTGTAACAAAAAGCGCTGTATATTTTGTTCAAATGGTAAAAATATACTGGGCCAAAAGCTGTTTAGAGATGAACATCATCATTACGAACACTTCTTTGAATACAAATGTGACGTAGGTTTGCGGCGCAGCTGAGCACCTAGCCAGTCCCTTCCAAATCTATTACAGCCGATGTCCTCCAACTTGAAACCTCGATTTGGTCACGTAGACGTGGCCGTTAATTCCATCGAGGTAAACCTGATTCTTGAATTCAATCTAGGAAGCTCTTTCCTAAGTGTCATCACCGCACTGGTTGCATACCAATTGATAAATCTGTTGCTAGGAAAGTTGGTTCAGAATGTTCTGCTAGAAAATGTTTCTGACCAGAATCTATCTTGCATATTTATAGGTCTAGCATTTGTCTTTGCTTGGGATCTTCCTGTCATATGTAGTCTCGTGTCCCTGCCCTATATTTAGGGATTCTTGATGAAATCCAAAGAAGAACCTGTAATGTTAATGTTTCTGACCTGGTATTTCGGCTTCAGACGCTTTTCTACCGCCATAACGTAACTTCCCTGTGCCTTTTCCATAAATACTTTCTGATAAAATTTCCACACTATAGTAACTTGACTTTATCACTTAAAACGCAAAGGCGACAAGGTCTATCAATGAAACCTTGCCGCCTTGAAATGGCTAGATGTAACCGTAAGTTCTATGTTAACAGTTTCTTCTCTCTCAGTCCTCGCCTAGTAGAACTCTGTTCTGTCTTCTTTTCCTGTCCACTTGTATCTTCAAACATTTAAATGCAATGTCAATCGTTATCTTCTATCTTCGTAATTCTTGTTTGTTTAATGTTCTCTTTCCTTAACAGTGTTTTTTTTTTTTTCATATTCCCTAACACTCAATAACTCTTATCCTCTTAGTGGTTTTATTGGCTTGCTTGGGATAAAATCCTTAAACAAATACATATCTATGGACATCAGTCTATTACATGATGCTAAATGTTCATTGACCCTATAAGAATGTTTGACAAGCCTTGGTTTTAATACTGCCGGGTGTCTAACCACGATCTTTACTAGAAAAGTGTGTTTTGTTTTGTTTTTCGGCATATCAAGCTCAATGGGTTATTTAATGCCAATAAGATTTTTATTGCTGGTAATATTTTTTTTTTTCAAATATGTATTGTTGGTAATAATTTTTCTTCAAAAATTTATTGCTGGTAATAATTTTTTACAAAGTAGTTTTTGTATTAAATCCTATTTTTACACTTTCATAGTGTTTTGACCACAGTTTGGTGGTTAACTATTTACCAATATCAGGGACCCTAACAGGTACTACTACTCCTGGTCAGAGTGGACCTGGGAACACCTGTAATTAAGAGGTGGTTTCACGCTCCTGAAAACCTTCTAATCAGAGGCCTTAATGTTGGACGTAGTTTATCGTTTATCGTACGGGAACCAGTTTAGTTGCCGATGATCCGACTATACAGCTGGTGGTAATAAGTTAAATAGAAACAATATTATTCGACTTCATAAACATAAACAAACTGGCATGGACAGGAAGCTAAATGATTTAAATTGGTCTTTCTGTCTGAGTATTGATCATGTTTGTGTTACAATTTTTGGATACATTAAACTAGTGAGCCAACCCAAATGACTTGACTCACTTTATAGTCCACCAACAGAAGCTTAACCAATCAGAAGACGTAGAATATTCAATCCGTCGTGTATAAAGGCGGCCATTTTGTTTACTCTATCCGAATGTCCAGTGCCAGCTTGTCAGGCGAAGAGGAACAGAAGGAAGAACTACGCTCTGCTACTTTATCGGGATATCTACTGCTAACCTGAAAACGCTTCCCTACTGTCTTCGAAATATTCACTGCTAACCTCTGGATTCTATACTCAAAGACGACCGTCATCATGAACATCATTTTGTAGCCATTTAGAAATAGCAATGAATAAACCAGGCATTATGTCGTAAGCGCTGTTGAAACTAACGATAAATTGTTCGGATGAGCTCTTCTCTATGATCCCTGGACTCTTTGAATTTAAGTGCATTACTAGACTGGCGTCAGGATCTAATCAATTTACAGTTGAAGTGGCTAGATGTAGCCTACATTTTATGCTAACAGATTCTTATCACGCACTTCTCGCTTGCAGAACTCCCTTCACGCCCCATGCTTTCCAGTCAACTTTAATCTTCAAATATTTAAATGCAATGTCAATTGCTATGTACTGTTCTCCTGATTACTCTTTTTGTTCTTGCTCCATTAATCTGTTGTGTCTCAGTGGCTTTATTGCCTCCCTTGGGGCGAAATCAAGTAAAAAATAAAAACTGTCGACGCGTTTAATTGGGTATGAGGATTTTTAACACGTTAACTTTACGCATGTTAGATATATTCATGCAATGTCTTATTCTAGCTTGGGGAAAATATAAGCTTTCAGTATTCTAAACACAAAAATACATACACACGCAACTCATTTTTTTATGTTCGATCTGATGAAGCCTAATCGACGAAATGCATAGTCGGGTGATTTTTCAAAACATTACATTTTCATGGCGTTTTTCAATTGCCAATAATTTATATATATATATATATATATATATATATATATATATATATATATATATATATATATATTATAAATTAATTGATTTAAAATATGTCTTTTCGCTACACAGTTCTAACCATGTTTCAAAATGGAAGCTGAAAGCTCCGAATTTAATTTTGTAATTAAATTAAAGACATTAGTTCCATTTCATCCTCAAGCGAATTTTGGATTATATATTTTACTGTTCTTTCTTTATATATATATATAGAGTGGTTATTTCCACATATTATTAAAAAGAATTAATTTTCGTTATGTTTTCCGATATTTAACCATTGTCTTTTTTATGAAGTGGTAACCCAAAATTTTTTCTTGGACTTGTGCGAAAGCATTCTTCTGCTTAAGGAGTAATAAAACAATTAGGCTTGGTCAGAGAAAGGGCGGGGGAAGTAGGTATTCGTTCTTATATTTTTTTAGCCCTTTATCTTCTTAGACCTATCTCCATTTTTGTGCATTGCGTGTGGTTTTGCTAGCATACATATATACAGCTTTATTATGAGGAATTAGTACACAAACACACACACACACACACACACACACATATATATATATATATATATAAAACACACATATATACAGACACTTCCTATGTTGTATAGTGTTTGTGTGTGTTCTCGTGGGTAGTCTATTGCCTTTGATTTTGCCAGTATGTGTATATATATTAGTTCTCCATAGATACTTGTGTGTGTGTGTGTGTGTGTGTGTGTGTGTATTTCTACGTGTCTACGTGCGTGCGTGGTCGGACCAGTATATTTGGGCATTATGTGTGTATGCTGTGTGTTTACATGTGTCGGGTTATGTCCTGTTCACTGCTGGTTTAAATTTATTTATAAAGTTTTTTTTCTTGTATTTGTAGGTAAGAATGTAGGTCTGTTTGATATATTTGCATAATTTTAAATTTGATTACATTTGTAGATGTGTTGTGATACAAAGAGTTTTCTGTTATTCAGTAATTTGATGTTGCTTTTGTGAAGGGAAACTCTGTGGTTTAGTGCTTAGCGTATATTGGACTTGTTGCATTTTGTGCACTTGAGTACATAAATCACATTTTTGAAGTTGCAGTTAAAATTTTTATTTATGGTGAATGTCATGTGTATGCGTGAGTGTAGGCATTCAGTGACCTTTCCTTCTTTCTTTTCCCTACGTGTCCATTTTTTTCTATTTTCTGTCCATCAAAAAACGCCTTTTCCTCATTTTTTCATCATTACTTGCTATTTTGGTTGGTTGCTTAGATCTTTGCGCGCATGTGTGTGTATTTGTAGCAGTAGAACAAAGTAATAGTGATTTTCTTAGCCCGGCTTAGATGTGGCACAAGGCCGAAGGCATGGGGCACCCAGTGAGGATCGAACTCACCACTCAGTCGTAATTGATCTAGCAAGACAAGCTTTCTAACCATTACACCACGTCGAGGTGCCCTTAGAACAAAGTAATATAATCGTACTTGCAGACTGTCCAATATGTCTAGACTACTTTTTGTTTTTCCTATTCTCTTTTTTTCTTTTCCTTTTTTGAGTCCTCCGAACATTTCCACGTTGTATTTCAACTCTGGTTCACTTGCACCATTAATTGTTGGAAGGAGCTGGTCACTGGTCACCAAAAATGGAGACAATGTTTATTTCCCCTCTCCTTCTGGGGTTCTCTTAGTTGACGGTCTTTAGGCGATCATGATAAAGTTCTCTACCTCTCTTCCTTCTCTCTTGGCCGTCTTCTGCCGGTCGGGTTTCGAAATGTTTTTGGGTTCGGAGTTAAAATGAAAACTTCAACAAAAGGGATTTTGACTTACTACTTTATTAGACACATCGACGTGTATATTTTTAACTGGCCCGTGGGGGTCGCTTTATCACCCTCAGTGGGGAGAAAGTTTCCTGAGACACGAAATAACCACGTCTGATCTCTTCAACGTGTAAAACTTAACACCTCGAAAACACTTTCTAAATCTAACATTCCTACGTTCGGATAAGCCAATCAAAATCGAGATCCCTATTTTGTCTACCAGCTGACCCCAAGATCAACCTCAGAAGGTCTGAGACAAATACACTGCCACTAAAAAATAATAGTCTGAAACTATTATTTAACAAATTCACTAAATGTTATCGCTCTTTCTAGTATTGACTTTTTTTTGAACTAGTGTGAAACGTAAAAGTCTGGATTATGTCATTATTTTTTTCTTCGACTTGTTACATATGATGTGTCAATTGGCTCTTGGCCGTTTTCCAGAGGAACGTCATCGTGAAAGAAAATTGCAGTTTTACTTTGCAGTGGAACCGAATGAGTGGGCCTTTTTACCCGCGAGAGAGAAATTTCTTACCGGAATACGCCGCCACCTCTAAATTTCACTATTTTTGTACACGGCTCAATAGCCGTTTTTAGCATTGATACAAATAAACTTCTCGTCATCAGAGTCAACCAAATTAAACATAATTTGCTTTTCATTGGTCCAGGCAAGGTGGTCGTTTTGTAAAGTTTCGTGCTTTTCGTTTTTTTCTTGCTCATAAGGAGTTTGACGGCAAGAAAATTTGCATGAGGTCCTGCTTTACATAAACGACAAGGCTTCTTTAGTAATGGTAATGTTACTGGTAATATTAACTGTTTCCCTATAAGGAAACATTTGGCATTCCTTGACTGAGCAGACAGTACAGCTTTCGGTTAAAACTTATAAAATCATTTCCTTGAAAGGATTCTTCAGGAAAACAGGTTTTTCGAGTTCAGAAGCTGTTATCGCCCTTTCCAGTATTGTTGAGGTTTTCCTTTCTTACTTTCATTTGAATTAATGTGGAATGTCAACATATTGATTATGTTATTATTTACTATCAAGTTTCTGTTATTTGGTACTATTCTTTGTGATTCTGTAGCGCCAATCCACGATGTTTGATTGAACGGCAATGGTAATGGTAATATTAGCCGTTTCCTTATAAGGAATCATTCAGCAATCACTGATCGAGCAGCTTGTATTAGTGTCGTTTAAAATTTATAAAATGTTTCTTTTAATTTTTTTTTCAGGAAAACACGTTTCTCAAATCCAGTAGCTGTTATCGCTCTTTCCAGTATTGATGAGGATTTCCTTCCTAACTTCCAATTTGAAATAGTGTAAAATATTAACGTATTGATTATGTAATTATTTTCTCTTCGAGTTATATCCATTTAAGTTGCTGCTGTTGGTAGTCCTTAAATGAAGTAGTTTCTGTTGTTTGGCACAGTTCTTTATTTGAGATACTCTGGTGCCAGCCCGCGATGTGTGAAGACAGATAGTCCTCGCTTAGACCTTGATTTTAAAAAAAAGTGGTTCCATACAGCTGACAGTTTAATTATTTCTAGATTAGTTTGGCGCCATGCATGACACCGGTATGAAATTTGCGATTCAACGAGACTGTTTAAGTTCATGACTTGAGTAAAAAACGTTGTGACATCCAACACTGATGCTCGTGGCTTTTTTTTTTTATATCTTCAAAGTCATAATTTTATGGTTCAGCCCAGGGAAGGGGTCGTTCAGACAGATTGGGAAGGGCGTGTATTTTTATATTGTCTTATTTCAAACTCGGTCAGATTGCGTGTGTGTGCACGTGTACTTGTGCGTACGTTGAACGACCCAAGCGCATGTACGTCACTCACACAAAACACAACCATACGCATATAGATTATATACGCACAAGCAAGGTTACCTGGAAACTGTGCGTGACTAACATATAGTCAACCCTTCTTTTATAAAAGAGATAAATAACTCTCTGCCCGGCTATGGGTTTATTGATCCAGCTGCATTCACTGAAAAAGATACTCGTTACATCTATTAATATAAATGAAAAAAAAAATGTATAATAAATTATCGAAGGTTTTGCAATTGGAAAAAAGGTTTTATATTTAATAAACTTTCTTCATAAATGTTATTACTCTTTTGCCTGGGAAAAAAAAAACAAAAAATAATAAATAAAAATATCACATTCCAAGGAAATCTTCATTTAACCACTTCCCAGATTAGTTTTATGAATTGAGTTATCTCCCTTAGCTCTCATCGGAGCAATTTTGTGAATTGAATTATCTTCCTCAACACAGAATTATATTAATTTTTCTCCGTCCAGCTATTCATACAGCATATTTTTCGCGTTACAAATGAAGCGTTCTCCGTATAAGATTCATAAAAATATATTTAATCTTTTTAGCATTTTTTAACGATAAACATAAAATGAAAAGTTCGCATATATATCTAAACAGATTGGGCAGGAATTCATTTATTTATTTGCCAATAATATATATATATATAATTGATAAATTGATTTCTCTTTCACTTGAAGACCTAGATGCAAATATAGTTTTAGTTTATAAACCCTTTCTCTTTCTTGAATAACCAGTGCGTAGAGGGAAGGTCTGTGTTATAAAGATCGTATAGTTGCTGGTTAGCAAGACTGTACGGAAAATACTGGATCAAAAAGTCGAGGGAAGAAGGGTTTAATCCCACAACTACATAGATAGTGAATGCATAGTTCAGTACAACAATTGTACAATTGAAAAGCGCTACCCATTTTTGACCCTGTTTCATGAGCAGAGGTTCTCCTCATAGCGGATGGAAGATTCCATATTTCAGTAATCAGAGTAAAGGAGGTTAGCTAGTCAACACTTTTTTATCCTTCTATGTTCTTATCAACTACGGCAACTTATTTTTTTTAAAAATATACCCGTTTTTATAAAATTTTGTGCCGCCAATAAGATTTTGAAGAAATGACTATTTTTATTGATAGTGGGAAGATCAAAACAGCAACAACAACAACAAAGAACAAGAGCATAAATAAGAGGCATAAAAAAATAATAATTATTTCATGATATGACAACAGGACATAAGACGTTAAATAAATCTGAAATTAACTGTATTTATTTTAATTAGTAATTTCTGTTATTCAGAAAGTTACATATAGGGAGAACGCGAGACAGGATAAATAAACAAAAGTTATCAGACCATATGCTTCCCAGTTAAATGGATTTCGATACCGCAAAATCATTCTGATTCTATCGGTCCAAACGAGAGAAAAATGGACGAATTTCTTTCGGTTCTCCTATAGACTTGCTGTAATGTACTTACCGTTCAGCAATTTGATTATGTTGTGGAGAGCGTAGACAGCAAATAGCTATCACTGCTGACACCCTTACCTATGTTAGAGCTCTTCTACATCATTTAGAAAATGCTGCTAACGATGTTGAACTCAATATCGATTTCTCAAAGACTGAATGCATAACTTCAGCCAACAAGGCTCAATAAAAACTATTTCAAATGAATCAATAAAATCTTTTACATACTTAGAAAGCGAAATAAATTCTACTGAAAAGTATGTGAAAATTCTCATAGATAAAGCCTGGGTCGCCTTAAATAAAATGAATGTAATCTGGAAATCTGGCGTACCAGACAACCTCAAACGGAGCTTTTTTTCGCGCCACTGTAGAGTCATTTATAGTGTATGTTGCCACTGCTTGGGCATTAATTAAAACCGTTGATGGAATCAACGCTTGGATAATGAGAGGTATACTTAACATCTCTTGGAGATAATTTCCGACCACATCACAGCTCCCAGTTTCTTATCCGACCATTTGCCGCTAGCTGAATGGATTTCGACACCACAAGTCCGTTTTGATCCTAGCCATTCAGAAGGAGGGGAAAAGGAAGAATTTTTTTACGGTTCTCCTCTCGAATTGCTGTAATGTATTCACCGTTCAGCAATTTGATTGTTACGATTCGAATAAGCAACAAATAGCCATTACTGCAGACCCCATTATCGAGAACGTGTCCATGTTTTCAATAATAAGTGTAGAGAAGGTTAGTCAGTCTCTCTCTCTCTCTCTCTCTCTCTCTCTCTCTCTCTCTCTATATATATATATATATATATATATATATATATATATATATATATATATCTGTGTGTGTATGTGTGTGGGGTGGGTGGGAGAGAGTGTATGAAAAAATATAGTTTTAAGTATGTTTAAGTTATATTTCTGGATAAACGTGCCCGATGTCAGTGATAGAGCGTATGTAAATATAAAAAAGTAAACACTGAAACCAACATTATGGTCTGAAGATTGAGTTTAAGAATAAAACAGACTGTCGCCACTCGGCGTTGACTTCAATGATCACACACACACACACACACACACACACACACACACACACACATATATATATATATATATATATATATATATATATATATATATATATATATATATATATATATGGAGTGGCTTTTGGATAGTAGTCGTTTCACGTGGGGGTACAGTCCTATGGGTAAGGGAAACTCGGATGAGTTCCACTACGGCATATGTGATCGAGCGGCGCTATATCTAATTCGCTATCTCTTCGTCACCGTGCCCCGTTGGTCGAATTGGTATGACGTTTGCCTGATAACGTAACTGCCCGGGTTTCAATTCTCGGTTGTGGATGTGCGTTGCTGATGTCCCAAGTATAGGACGAAATGGCAACTGGAGGCTTTAAGATTATTTATTTATTTTTGAGTAATTTTAACTGTTACACAGTTCTATGATTCTAGGATTAATTTAATTTTAGCTTCCATAACTAAGAAAAAATGTAGTTCTTTCAAAGCACACTAGAGGAGAAAAATAAACAGACATTTCTGGATATGCACGTTCATTTTGGAATGCAAGGAAACAATGATTGTGACAGACAGATAAAAAAAATTAGATTATTGAAATTTTTAGATTATACAGACATGCAATGAAAAGAACCATATCCTTGTCAAGTGTGTGACTTCTTGCCAACCATTTTTGAAGGGTTTTTGTGAACGTAAATTAGACGCATAACATGTCACTTCTTGTTATATTTTTCGACAGAGTTGAAGATGAGCTTAATTGTAATACAAAAGCCGCCATTTTATCGTTAAAAAATTGATTAAGTATCTTTGAATTTTACACTTTTTATTAGTTTAGCGAAACTCCAATTTTTAATGGTTGTTTATAAAGAACGAATTGAATCAGTTGCAATACAAATGTTTCCGTTTTATTGACTTATTGTCTTATTTCAAATCTTTCTGGTTTACATTGCATTCCAAGATAAACGTGCCTATCCAGAAATGTGTGCTAATATTCTCTCCGAAAGTATGCGTTGAAAGAACTACATTTTTTCTTAGACACTAAAGATTCAAGTGAATGACCTTTTGAAAATCACAGACCTATGAAATCGGTAAAGTTACTATAAATAAAAGCTTTTAAAGATTCCAATTGCATTTTCAACTTTCAATTTTCGTAAATATTTTTACATTTGTCGGATATTTAAAAAACCGTTACTTCCTCATAATATATACAGTGTAACCCGGATATAAGAGACCCGGATATCAAAGAAACCCGGATATAAGAGAAATTTTCTCTGGTCCCAAATTAGAGCCCATACTTACCTAAACAAAATAGACCAAACCCGAATATAAGAGAAACCCGGATATAAGAGTCTTCTCCGGTCCCGACAACTCTCTTATATCTGGGTTACACTGATATATATATAATGAAATGACTTAGCCCGACAATTATTTTAATATATTTATACGTTATTGTTATAGATACAAATATTTAAGTAAACGATGTGTTTATAATAAACAGTATTAACAACATTTACCGACCTGAATGTCCAAAACATTTCATCGAAAATATGTCCTCCGACAAGGATCGAACCTGTATCCCACACAGAACCGTCATATAGCTTGACGTGCTATACCATATATATATATAAATTTGAATTTGAATTTGAATTTGAATTTGCTATAGTCATCGCTCTTATTTTTCGATTAGGGATTTTCCAAGCGTAGCTCAGATGTGGCACCAGGCCGAAAGTACGGGGCACTCAGTGAGGATCGAACTCACTCGTAATTGTTCTAGCGAGACAAGCTTGCTGACAATTACACCACCTCGAGGTGCCTCTCTTATTTTTTTCGATTATGTCGTGTATAGTCGACTAAACAGAGGCACGTTACGTATACATAAAAATAATTCAAATTTAAAAAAAAAAATATTGCGGTATGACGACTTAATAACAATATTAACTAAACTCCTTGAAGTAATGCAGAATGTTAAACGATTTAAATTATTTAATTAAAATTTAAGAAAAATAAAAACAATTCTTATAAAATTAATTATTCATTGAAATTTTTTTCTTAAGGCAATAATGTTCTTAATAAATCTTATTTATAAAAGCAATTAAAGTATTTTCTAATTAAGAAATGTCATAGTTTTATTGCATTTTTTATTTTACGATTGAGAGTAGATTTTTGGTGACTGTCGTAACTGTTTTACAAAAAGAAGTTAATGATTTGCATTCTTCAAGGAGTCGTGCTTTTAACTAATAAAACAACTTTTTCCGTGGAATTTAATTGCTCGAAATTTCATGAAATTAAGTAAGTGCGCGTGTGTGTGTGTGGGGGGGGGGTGTAACATATATATAAAAAAGATTTTCTAAAACAAATGATTTAAAAAACAATTTCATTCATTTTTTGAAAAAGTCCTGAAAATTTCATTAAAATCCGACATTTTTTGCAAGAATTTCCAAATCTTCAGGACACGTGGATTAAAAGTGGTGGTACTTAATATATACATACTTTTCAATCACCCTGTATATAGGTGTGTATGTATGTGTGTGTGTGTGCGTGTGTTTGTAGGATGTATAATAGTATTCGAAACGAAAGTGAAGATGATGAGATAAAAATTTTGTTAAAGACGCGTCTCGCCGGAGTAGCGTACATTCTCCTTTAAGCTGAGGGAGCGAAAGGGAGCATACGCTTCCCCGGCGAAACGCGTCTTTAATAAAAATTTTCCACTTTGCGTTATTATCTTCATTCACACACACAAACACAGACACACACACGCACACACATATATATATATATATAAGCAATAAAATCCAAAATTACCTCATATGGAGAATAGTCTATTTCGGCAGACGAAGATATCGGCCGTCTGTCTCATCAACCCCGGTCTGGACAGGGTTCGTGTCTTTACACTTAGCAGGGACAGGAAGTAGAATTTAACAGTGAAAGCTGAAAGACCAACCTGTCGAAAAACTAATACAGAATTTATCTATTTCAATGTTTCAATCAGACGAAAGGCAGGAATTAGGTGTCAGGGGAGGGTGGAAGGTATTTGTCTTAAAGGGAAGAAGTTTTATAAAATTAAACTCGAATATTAAGCGTTTGACATTCATTTTAGGTTATATGAAGAATGAAATATTAATTTAAAATTAAAAGAGTTTTAAAATAAATTTTAAATATATAGATAAAAGGATGTAAGGGATTAATGAAAAGAGAGTTGGGGAGATATTAAAGTAGGGGAAAGTTTATAAATTATAATTAATAGAGTCTAAAGATGTTATAGAAGGGGGGAATATAAAATATAGAAATTAGAATTAGTTATACTTTCCACATTTGAAGAGTTAGAGGGGAGTAAATATTATGGAAATTAAGTTAAACCTATATAATGGAAATTTGAATTAGATTTTATGCCGCCATTTTAAATGTCAATATGTCATAAAAACAAAATGCTTCCATCAATGGAAACAATACTGGATAAAGTGTGTGGCTTCAGAAGGGGGCTGTTTCGAAGAGGCTTAAATCCTAAATTGATATGTGATGTAGTTTTCTTTTTATAACACCGATCTCGATAAATTTGATCAGACCTCGTATATTGATTTTCTAAAGCATTAGAATCCGTCGTGAGATGTAAGAACCTTTATATAAATACACGAACGATTATATTTAATTACCAATACCCTAGTGTCTGATCTAGATATTTATTTACGAGGACAAAGAGGAATGGCACTTCTTAAATCTCATCAACAAATGTAAATTGGCACAAAAATAACTGGTGTTTCGATCTGTAACACGGCGGCTATAAACCGAAGTCTATAAGTCTGAACTGACCACAGAGTGCTGTGTTTATATATTTGGTCAGCATACGGTTCAGTTTTGGTCTGGACTGTTTTCTATTTGAGGAGTCCTCTCCTGGTGATTTGAGATATCAGTGTTCTATTTTTCTGCGTGTTTTCCTTGATATGTTAGAAGTATTAGGTTTCTTTCTTTTTATGTGCCATGTCCTTTCAGAACGTAGGCGATCATGGCTCTCCACTGCCCTCTATCCCTTGCAGCTCTCAACAAGTTCCCTCTCTCTGCTTCCTCCTCCAGACTACGTTATGTCATCCACTTGCTTAAGTCCGCCAGGTATGTCACGCGTTGTTTTCCCTTGTCTCTATTTCCCTCTATTCCGTGAGTATCAGATTCTCCAGGCCCTTCTTCCTCATTATGTGTCACAGAAACTTCAGCCGCCTCTTCCTGATATTAAGTATAGGCTTCCTCCTTGTTTGCAACCTCTGTAACATCTCATCGTTGCTCGGTCCATGATATTCTTAGCATCCTTCTGTAGAACCACATCTCTGTCGCCTCGAGTCTCTTCTTCATGTTTGAGGAAATCGTCTAACATTCGCTGCCGTAAAGAAAGACAGATTTCACGTAACAGTTCAGTATTCTTTTCTTTGTTACCAAAGATATCCTCCTGTCTCGCAGTACTCTAACCAACTTTTGGAATGTGTCCTTGGCTATCGCGATACGCCTACGGATCTCAGTGTCACACTTACCGGCCTCTTTCAAGACGTGTCCTAGATATTTAAACTTCCACGTCTACTCGGCGTGGCGTAATGGTTAGCAAGCTTGTCTCGCTAGAACAATTACGACTGAGTAGTGAGTTCGATTCTCACTGGGTATTCCACACTTTCGGCCTTGTGCCGCATCTAAGCAGCGCTTACAAAATCACTATGTCTATCACGGGTGTTCAAATTATTTCAGAATTTCATTGATAAAAGAACTGTCTAATTTCTAAAGACCAACAGTATTCGCAAATATTTTTGAATTACGAGGTCTGTCTGAAAAGTGACAGGACTGGGGTCAGAAACAATTTATTTCAATTCTAAGCAACACACTACATGATTTCCCCTTTAAAGTAATACTTTGCACTTTTCCATCTTTCTCTTCCACAATTCTATACACTGTTGGAAGCTCTGTCGTTACAACCCTTCTTGATGATCCCCATACCATCAAAACGGGTCCCTTTGATGATCCCCTTGAACTTGGGGAAAATGAAAAAGTCACACGGAGTAAGATCGGGTGAATAGGGAAGTTTCCCAGTACGGCGATGTTCTTCTCGGTCATTAACTGCCGGATGCTCAGGGCGTTGTGAGCAGGTGCGTTGTTGGGGTGAAGCGGCCACGATTTGTTCTGCCACAACTCTCATCTGAGCGAAGCAAAACCCCCGCAGTATCTCTTTGTAGACATGCTGATTGATCGTCTCGCCCTGTGACAAGAACTCACTGTGGACAATGCCGTTAGCCCACACAGTACACGTAATCCCGTTACTTTTCCGATACCTCGTACATTTTAATTCCTAATAGTTGCAAATCTAGACGGGAAAATACCTACATTGTTTACACTACACTATCATTGTCGTTATCTTTTTGTTACTGTCACAACGTTTCAGCAGTTGTACCCCATGGACTTTATCAAATGCTTATCGATTCGGTTAAAAAAAAAATCACAAATCAACTCTTTAAACCTGAGTCTAAAACAGTCTGTAGATTAAATAAAGGGTTCAATTCGAAATTCCCCTTAATGTTACCAGTATTGACATATATCTGAATGAGTCCGGAGAGCATAACGATCGAAATGTTGTGATAATAACACCAAGGACGAAGATAATAGTCTACTCGTAACAAGAATAGGGAAGCATTTTGTGGGGAAGGATTTGTGTGCCTTTAATATATGCGGTTAGTGTTAGAGTTATGAGTACAGAAGGTGGGATTGGTAAGCTGGCTTCAAATTCTGGCTTCGTCTTTTGCTTTCTCTTTCACATAACTTTTTTTGAATTTCCTCTACCTAATGCTTAAACAGCAGAATAGAAAGGGATATCTATCCTTGAGTAGCAGTTATTCTAAAAAAAATTAAGTACTTACTTTAGTCTGCACATAAGAAAACAGTGATTAATAAAATATTTGATATTTTTGTTGTCAATTGTTAATAACAATGAAAATATATAAATTCGCTTTCATATGTTTTGATTTTATTTCAATTCTAATCATCGCTTTGGTTTGGTTTAGTTTGGTTTGTTTTACGGCATATCAACACCTCAATGGGTTATTTAATGCCAACACGATTTTTATTGCTGGTAATATTTTTTTCAAAAATCTATTTCTGGTAATTTTTCCACAAAATGTATTTCTGGTATTAAAACCTATTTTTACAGCTTATAGTGTTTTGACCCCAGTATGGTGGTTAACTATTTACCTATAACTGGAACACTAATAGTTGACACCAGACAGGATCAGAGTGGATTTAAGAACACCAGCAATTGAGAAGTGGTTCACACTACTCAAATCCTGCTAATCAGAGGCCTTGCTGCCGGATGTAGTTTATAGTGATACCCAGGATGTGGATGTAGTTTATTGTCATTCCCAGGACGTCATCGCTTTTTAAAACAATAAGCATTGCCGCGAAGTGAAGGTAGTTGAAAAAGGAACGTTTATTCATGTTCGACGAGAGTTGAAATTTGGAACTCATTATGAGGAAAGACGGTTCGGAAAACATAATGCTCACAGCATGTATTGGGAGAAAAGGGGCGAGAGGGAAATAGTGGTCAATTTAGCTAAGGAGTTTTCACGAATCGATGACAGAGCAGAATGAAGGGGGTATAGTAAATAATCAAACGTTGATAAGAGCTGCAAGGAACAGGATGTCGTGGAGAGACTGATTGCCCATGTCTTGAAGAGACATAGAACATAAATGATGGTCTAATACGTAGCCGTGTTTTTATTTAATATTTGTATATCTTTACAGTTGAGAAACATTTTTTCTGCTATAAAGCCTCTAAAGCTACTTGATTAAAAATAAGATAAATAAAATGATGCATAAAATAATTATCCGTGTGAAATGAATGGAGAAAGGAGGGAGAATGAGAGAGAAATAACGCAAAGATAGTGAAAGAGAAAGAAAGAAACAAGCGAAGCAAAGAGAGTAAAGCATAGAGAAAGAAAGTAGAGAGAGAGAAAAAGCGAAGAAAGAAAGACAGAAAGAAAGACAGAAAGAAAGACAGAAAAAAAGAAAGCGAATACGCCAAAACAAATTGTGACTTATTCAAAAGTTTTTCACTCGAACAAACTGTTTGTTTTTCCCTAAAAATAATGTTATCTTCTGTTGTCATCGTAATTACAGATATTCCTAAAAAATTCAGTCGTCTGCTTATGTAAACGAAAGCGATTTGTACGGACTTTATGCAAGTAGAATAATATGCTATCTGAAAACGTTACACATGAAGAAGGAAGTGATTACCATAATAATATTATAGATAGATTTGGATTCGAGATTCGATACAATGAATTATCTTTTGTTTTGTCTAACAGTCGAGTTGGTGGAAGTTTCTTGTTTCTTTGGAAATTAATTATTTCCATTCCTTGGTAGTAAATGACAAACGAGTGGCAATTTTTAGTAAAAGAGTTTCTCTCTTTCTTTTCTAAAAAAAAACATGTCAAACAGATGAAATATCTGTTATATGATAAAATTTTCAGCCATATTGATATATTGTGCCCATGTGAATACAGAATGCGCCAGTTAAACAAAAAGAAACAACGATATTCACTAAATAAAAGTCAGTATATACAGTGTAACCCGGATATAAGAGACCGGATATAAGAGAAACCCGGATATAAGAGAGATTTTTCTCTGGTCCCAAATTAGAGCCTGTGTTAATGTATATATATAGACCAAACCCGGATATAAGAGAAACCCGAATATAAGAGACTTCTTCTCCGGTCCCGCCAACACTCTTATATCCGGGTTACACAATATATATATATATATATATATATATATATATATATATGTGTGTGTGTGTGTGTTAAATTGTACACATGTTCAACGCAGACAAACAGAAAAAAAATGTTCAATCAATCAGCGTTGAAACTTGAAGCGACCTAGGGAATGACTGAATGCTCGAAGATAGAATAGGTTACACTAGGCGTAGTTTCACTCAATACCGCACGTTACCGCAAAACCAAAACATTAACCTAAAAGCAGTAGACGTGTTCTTGAATAACATTAAGATGTTGACACTCCACACGACTTTGAACAAAAAGATAGGAAGGAAAGCTCTCATCAACAATGGAATGAGCAACATTAAAAAATGAACCTGAGAAATCGATTTTGTTGAAAAATCATTTTAACAGAAAGACTTTATTTCATTCGACGGTATCAATAGCTTCTCGGTTCATAAATGCTGAATATTTCCGTATAGGGAAATGGCAACTACTACCATTACCTCCACGGTGGCGGCATTCAACGAGTTCTTGCTATGTTAATGTATATATATAGACCAAACCCGGATATAAGAGAAACCCGAATATAAGAGACTTCTTCTCCGGTCCCGCCAACACTCTTATATCCGGGTTACATAAATATATATATATATATATATATATATATATATATTAGCATATAATAAGTTGATCTAGTTCTCGCAATAAAATCGTGACAAATTACGCAACACTTATTTCGATGAATCCCGTTATTTAAAACGATTTCTTCGCTACTTATGTAAATGTATAACAAAACAGTTTTAGTTGGCAATAATATAAGTGACAGATGGCCATAAAATGGCACATTTGATTATTTACGGCTAATCTATAAGATAATGCGCCGCGTGCCCATAAATGTAAGTAAAATGATGCACTAAAATAAGTAACGAAGTAATTATTTTAAGTTCTCTGAATGCGTAATAAAAACTGAATGTATTTGTTTCTAAGTTAATCACGGGCGCGCCCACAACTATATCTTATCTCGTCTCGTATTACATTAATAAATCCTGCGTCTAAATTTATAACACTAGATGAAATTGCAGTTTTGACTCTAAAAAGGTCTACTTAAATTGTTCAATATTCCCTGTTTTAGTCAAGGTGTGGAGAGATGTACTGATATATTTTTTTTAACCGAGTTTAATCCACGGCAAGGCAGTAAAGCCACTGAGACGCAAAGGGTTACTGGGTGTAGAAGAGTTAGAAACAGGAACATTGATAAGAAACGAGAACAGATGAAGAGTAATCAAGGGGACATCAGATAGCGATTGACATTGCATTTAAATTTTTGCGATTCAAAGCTGGCTGGAAAGCCTGGAGCCGGAACAGGGTTCCACAAGCGAGAAGTGCGAGAAAAGAAAAGGTTGGAATAGAATTTACAGTTACATAAAGCGAAATCAACTGCGAATTGGTGAGATCTTGTCACCTATCTAGTACGGCGCTTAAATTCATAAAGTTTAGATACCATAGCGAAGAGCTCATTGGAACGATTACCATGGAAGTATTTACGGAAAAGGCAGAGGGAGGCAATCTTACGGTAGTCGGAAAGTGACTGAAGCCGAGACGCCAGAGACAGCCAATAATATTGCTGATTCTTTTTTGGATTGTAAAAAAAAAAAATAGTAAAAAAAATACTCACTGCGATACAGAAACACCAATATATATTTGAAATTGCTACAGGTGGGAAACAAAAGTCCTAAAAAAGAATATGTAAATGTCAATTTTCTAAGGAAATGAACATAAACTGACTGGTATTGTTTTTTCTTATCATATAATAATTGTTCTTGTCACGCCTTTCGTTAGTACGCACGGCCGTTAGCCCTGCCAAATACCTGTTAAATAATGGATTGTTCCCTTTTGATCGTGTGGAAAGGCAAAATACATATCAGAAACCTGGTTTCAGTGAAGCAAGCAAGCAAGAAAGAAAGAAAGAAAGAAAGAAAGAAAGAAAGAAAGAAAGAAAGAAAGAAAGAAAAAAAGAAAAAAAGACGTGATTAACGTCACCCACTAATACCTCATGAATAATGAACTATTCCGTTTTGATCCCGTGGAGAGACAAAAGACATATAAGAAAAGCTACCTGGTTTCTGTGAAAGAAAGAAAAAAAGATAGCAGAGTTTAACGTCTCCTGCTAATACCTACTAAATAATGAACTATTCCGTTTTGATCGCCTGAGAAGACATCAAACACGTAACATGGTTTCAGTGTAAAAAAAACTGAAAGCAAGAAGGTAAGATTGAAGCGTTTAACGTTTGTTTCAAATAAAGTTGTAGAAAAAGTTTTCAATTTTAAATCTTTTTATTTGTACCCCCTTACTTCTGAAAATAACGACCAGCATTCATATTTATGATTGTTATTGCAATATATTGTTAAAGTCGTTAAGCTCAAATACTTAGCCACGCGAGAGAATTACTAGAGATATTTTGTTGTCGTAGAACTCACCAAGCGATTACTCAGTCATTACTAGTAATAAGACTATATATCCTTGTTTGAGACTTGGAAATTACGGTAATCCTAGTCTTGAAGTTCAAAACGTTTCGGGTCATGAAAATATTTGATTATACAAGAAAGCTTAACTTATAATTAAAAAAAAGTTGTTAAGCTCAAATATTCAACGATGCGAAATTCTACGGACATTTTATTGTCACAGAACTCTCCATAAGCTTATTCAATCATTAACTTAAGAGTTAAGAAAATTCAATTAGTAAAACCATGAAATTTCCATGTGTTAAAACTAGTCTAATTAATTGAATGTTAATAAAGAAATTGCAAGTTTCGTCGGAAGCTCGCGAAAACAATTTATTCATATGAAAGATTTCATTTACTTGACAAATGGCTTAAGGCCATATCACGTCGAAACAGCGGTTCCAGTACAATGACCGGCGTTTGGGTCTTGGAATGGTTTGAAATTTTAAGGGTTTCCTTTATTGTTAATTTTAGTGGATCGAAAAGACTTGGTAAATCTATATAAATAGTCCATATCAGTCCCCGTAAGACAAATTAGTTAACATATCAGTGCGAGCGTTGCATAGCCCCTTAGTGGGGCTGGTCTCATTTCGTCTTCTCTCGGTTGAAGATCGCTAAATGTTTTGGCTCAGCAATGAAAGACTCAAACACAAAGAATTTTAACTATTTTTATTACCCATGTCAACATGTACATTATTTAACTATCCAGTGGGGTCGTCACCCTCTCACTGGGAAGTCGTTTCAGACACGAAAGAGAACACGTCTACATCGCTTGACAGGTAAGAACCAATTCCCTGAAACCGTTCTCCTATGTATCTTTCCCACGCTAGCACAGCCAATCAAAATCGACTTCCCTATTATGTCTTACGTCTGACCCCGAATTTCAACCTCCGAAAGTCGGAGCTGAGATACACTTCTAAAATAATAATCTGCCAAACTTTTATTTAACGCGAGTGCGACACTATTTCGGAGGTAATTTCCCCTTACCAATGAGTTTATCATCGTAGGCAATGTGTAATGTTTTGTCAGTAAAGCCTTAAAAGAAGACGAGATTAATTCATAACACACGTAAAATAATTCTTTTATTCACTTCCGTACGCTGTCAAAATAATGTTGAACAGAGGATATTTAGTTGTGGGTCTTTCTTCGAATTGACAGAATGTGACGTATTCTGTCTTTCCGCTTCTCATTTGTCGAGCATTTATATAACATCCTCTTGTTTTGTATGTGTATATGCTAAGTTTAACTGGCTTCATTTCCTTGTTAAAGCCTTTCGGCCATAACACGTTGAAACATCGATTCAAGTACGGTCAGTGAAGTTAAGCCAACATCGAGCCAGGACAGGAAAATTGCGTTCAAGCATGAAACAATCTGTCGCCGCTTGGTGTTTACCTCAGTATCCTCTTACATACATACATATATATATATATATATATATATATATATATATATATATATATATATATATATATATATATATATATTTTACACACACACACACACACACACACACACACACATATGTATGGTCCCACATTACTATTTATATTAAGCTGAAAGAATTAAAATGGATATTGTTTATTTTGCAATGTATTTGTTATTGTCAATATTTAAGTATGCGAGCTTTCATTTTTCATTGAGTCCGATTACTGAGTATCGTAATTTTAGCTTCGAAAATAGATTTTATTTGTTCCTGGTAAATGCAGAGAAAATATTTTTAGCGAAAAAATATTCCGCGAAATGGATTTTTCAAAACACAATAGTTTTTGTTCAAACATTAATAATAAAAAAGTAATTATAATCTTACACCGAACAATCTTGTTATCGTAAAATATATTTTCGTACGACAATAGTACTAGAGTAAACCTTTCCCCATAATGAATAAAAAAACATTATGTTAAACAGTTTCCCTGGGCCAAATAATCAGGCAAATCAAATCTGTGGCGAAGATAAGGATGGAATTGAGCGAGTATAGAAAACAACAACCTTTCTTTTTTTTCACTTTTAGAAAGAGGGTGCTATACTGTGCATACTGCAGACCTGTTGAGATCCATTGAGGACAGACTTATTTTTCCACGGCAAATGATGATAGTCTGGCACCTGAAGATAGCCGGTTTCAAAAGTGTTAATGCTTTTCGTTTGCTCTACTTTTTGGTCTGCTTTTAAGGTCCCTTCCTTGTCGCTGTGGGGATGTTCGCATGGTGCAATGGATAGCGACTCGTAATCAGAAATCGAAGAGTCGATTTCGAATTCTAGTCGGGTTCGTTATATTCACTTACGCCCAAATACCCTTTGAAAATGTAGAAATACATCTCTTCTCCTCGTTTGGGTATGGTTAATGTTGTGACCAAATAAATGGTTAAAAAAATAAAATAAGTGTTGCAGGTATATCATATATTAAACAGTAAGTACAACAGAAGAGTATGACACGACTAGTGAGTGTGTCTCTGTTGACCTAGCGTTCCATCTATTCGAGTGTTACATTTGCCAGCCTCGCCACAACGTAGGATGTGACATAAGGCCGAATTTAATGTGGGGCAATCTGAGCCCGTAGGCTCGGCCAACAATTCCCATAGTCACCGTATAAAACGGAGTCGGGTAGCTGTTTCCCGAGACGAGACTCTTCCCTTCGACATAGCCTCGTCTGGGAATCCTGGAGACAGAGGGTTTGACCAGCACAGACGAACAGATCTATTCGACTGTTAATATTTAACAGCCCCACCCACCACGAGTGATGTATGTGGCACAAGGCCGAGTTTAACGTGGGTTCTCCGAGCCTGTAGGCTCGGCCAAAAAATCCCCGTAGAAACCGCATAAACGGGTTCGGGCCTGTCTACCTCCTCGGACAAAACTCTGCCCTTCGGCACAGCCTCGTCCGGGTTCCTCTCTGCCCAAAGGCAGAGAGTTCGACAGCAGCTGCGAAAAGTCACAGCCTCGGTAGAACAATCTATTAGACTGTTTTCCCAAGGCCTTCTCTCCTACTAATATTATAGTAGGTGGAAGAGTCCAACATAGAATCTTTAGAGGAAGGACACCACAGTTTAATAGCCGGACTCGTATCTAGAAAAAAATTCTTATTCTAAAAAAAAAACAAAAAACAAAATGCAATATTCACTTACAAAAATTTATTCAATCCAAAATATATTTCGACTTTAGATAACTCAGAAAAGGTTTGTTAAACTATAAAAACAATTCAATCAATCAATCTTTGTCGCTGTAAGTTTTGCTAAGGAAATACGGCTTCATTTTAGATGTTACGGCATGTCAGACAATAAATCGTGAGATCCTTGGCATGAAGATTTGCAGTACATACTGTTGTGATCTATGGAATCATTCAAGGTCATCATAAGTCAATCAAGAGCTCAACTTTAAGTAAATGATGTAAGATATTCAGTGTATCCATGAAGTACTAAAATATGTTCTAATCTCACAAATGGTAGAGTGGATAAGTTTAACTCATTAATGCGTACCAAAAAACCTAGATTAGTAATACTCGTAAGTGTTCTAGAAAAGGACCTCCAATCAGTGATTAACTGGGGCAAGAAATGGCTTGCTAATGTTAACGCTTCCAAATCAAAACTGCTTTCATTTAATCAACACAGAGAACATTTTCTTGGTTGCAATCAGCATAGCTGATGCTCAGCTCCTGGAGAAGAACGCTTATTGGTCTCACATTTTCCACTGACATTAAATTGAGCGACTATATCGAATCAACTACCTCTACTACTGCTAGGAAAGTTGCTTCACTATATTGTGCCAGAATTTTTTTTCTCCTCAGGATTCATCTTGAATATTTATAAATCTACCATTCTACCGTGCATTGAATACTGTTGCCATATCTGGTCTAGTCCTCTTGCCCATCTCGCGATTCTTGACAAATTTAAAAAAAAATTCCGTAATGTAATCGATTTTGAGCAGGCATCTCGACTTCAATCACTCAGCGACGTGGCTGGGCTTCCCCCTTTCGTTTCTACAAAATATTTTGATGGAAAATTTTATAATGAGCTTCTCTTCCCTGGTGCCTCGACTGCATGAATTTAAACATACTACTAGATTGGCAATTAGGTCTCACCATTTTACTATTGAACTAGCTAGATGCAACCATCACTTCTACTCTAACAGTTTTATTTTCTCGCACTTCTCATTTGTGGAACTCCCTTCCGATTTCTTGCTTCCCTGATAACTACAATCTTCATGCAGCGTCAACCGCTATCTTCTGTCCGCCTGAACGCTGTTCCTTTATTGTCCTAAATATTATATTGTCACATCTAAGCTATAACTTAGAAAATCACCATAAAAGTGCGCAAGGGGACACCCCGAAGTGGTGCAATCGTTAGCAAGCTTGTCTCGCTCGAACAGTTATGAATAATTAGTGATTTCGATCTTCACTTTATTTTTATATGTGTTTTTATTAACTGATATTTTGTTTCCTCGAGATATGTCGAGTATCCTCGCTGATTCAAACATAATCATACATACATATATGAATTTATGCTCAAATAATACCAGCGATTCTGGGATTTTTTTTCCGGCAACTTGAACATCTATACTTCCGACATTTTTTTCCGGCAACTTGGACACCTATACTTCTTTATTTTTCCCCAGTTGCTTTCATTTGAACGCTACCGAATCCCCTTACATTTTATTTACCACTGGAGAGCCACCATTGTCACATTCATCATGCCCCAAATCAAACAATGGACCAACAGTCCTGGGTATGATGATAGACTACAACCGGCAGCAAGGGCTCTGTTCAGGAGGTTTTGAGGAGCGTGGAACTATCTCTTAATTGCTGTTGTTTCCAGGTCTACCCTGACCCCTTGGTAGTCGCAACTGTTTTACTATGAGCAAATAGTGACCTCCCAAGCAAAAATAAAACATTATGAAAGTATAAAAATACATTTTTATAATAAAAATACCAGCAATACATTTTTATATGAAAAATTACCAACAATACCTATTTATAGTAAAATTACTAACATATATTTATAGCAAATGACCAGCAATAAATTTTATCTGTAGTTGAAGGCATACAATTGCGTTCAAAATATATTTAGTTGAATCTATAAGATTTTGCTCAAAATATTTTCATTTTGGCATTGAATAACCCATAAAGGTCGATATGACGCTAAACAAAATCAACCAACCAACGGACAACACCCGACTGTCACAAACGCATTCATACACGTACATACATGTCTCTTCTTCTTTTTTTACTTTGAACGTTATTTTAAGTGGATACCCTTATTTAAGTAGACGCTCTGTTTATTTTAAACGGTATTATATATCGTCTACCGGTGTGTGTACTAGGGAAAACTTAATAAAGAAAATGTACCCTCCAACAGAATTCGAACCTGCGTCCTTCCTTATGCCGACATTAGTTTCTGGTCCGATATGCTTTGGCCATTCGTCTACGAATGGCTTTACACCCAAACAACATTCTATTTAGCCTTTAAATCACATTCACTCGTTCCAATTTCTCTTGAAACACACATCTAGTGAATTTCGTAAGAGAAACGCAAAAAAAGTAATTTGTGAAGAATTGATAGGTTTTATTTTTTAATTCAATTCATAAGTAATAAAATATATCGTATTACGTAAACATTGTATTTAGTAGATGCACGTGTTTAAGTAGACGTCCCTGATTATTATTATTATTATAAAACAGATGGTGATGTCTTATGACTCAATTCTCTCCAGAGATAATTTAGCATTCCCATGTGATTTGGTGAGCTTTCTTTTTCCATACTGTCTTAGGTCATCTTTAAATATCGGGAAAGAACTTACACCTGTAACAATCATTTTTCCAGATACAAGTCCAATAATTTAACCCATAGCTGCGTAGAGGTGAATTCATACCGCTCCCAAGGGTATTTGCGCGTAAGTGAATTTCGACAGGAATTCCAACTCGGCTCTATGATTTCTCATTACGTACACCAATTTATCATATCACACACACATTTTTATACAGTCACCATGTAGTGTTGATTCCTATGTCCACGGTGTTTATAACTATAAACATTCTTCCACCGATTTAGAGCATTTATCCCTCATAAAAATAGCAACTTTCAAACGCTCAGGCACAGACACACATACACATACACAGACACACAGACACACACACACACACGCACTATATATATATATATATATATATATATATATGATGGACTCTCCGTCGATTTTTTTCTAGAGAGAGCTTATATATATATATATATATATATATATATATATATATATATATATATATATATATATATATATATATTATATAATCCAACAATAGCGTGCATATTCGAGCAAACATCGGCACACAGACAAGTCCACGCACTCAAAGACGTATATACACAAAGAGCCCATTAAAAATGGAAAATCTGCAAAATGTTTGATTTTCTTTTTCTTAATAAATAAGAGAGAAAAAAATCTCGAATTTTAAATTTAATTTTTGTTGACATATCAGGTGGCCTTATTTCTTTGGAATCAGTCATTCATTTTATTCCGTTTTTATTTTGTTTTATTTATTTATTTATTGATTTATAAATTTACATTATTGCCGAATTTCAAAAGCTTATTATAATTCATTTATTCTTTTTTATTTCATTTTTATTTTTATCACGAAGTAGTTTTAGTCCATCTTTCTGACAATACAATGATTAAAGTATCTGGTAGAATGGCGACTTTTGCCGAGTGGAAAATTAAATTGCCCAATTCTGTATATTTTGGTTTTACACTCATTTTCCATCTCTTTGTTTATTGTTTGTTTCTTTCTTTCTTTCTATGGATCAATTTGCATGTCTGTCTTTCTCTGTGCATGCCAATTTCTCTCTCTCTCTCTCTCTATATATATATATCTTTACCTACATGCCAGTTTCCCTTTCTTTCTGTCTCTTTCTATCTATCTATTTGTCTTTCTTTCTTTCTTTCTTTCTTTCTTTCTTTCTTTCTTTCTTTCTATCGATATGTCGTCAGCAACACCTGAATTTTTCATTTCCTCTCGTGTTATGGCTTTACGATTTTCTTGATTTTTCTCGATTTTTCTTAACTTAAGTGGGGCAGCCTGTTTCTCATTTATATTTCTTACCACAGCTGCACGGGATGGTGTACACAGTTCTTAGTCATGTTTTCCTCCATGGGTGGAGGTCTAACTCGGAAGAGATGTCTGCGAAGTGTTGAACCATTTTTGAAGATTGTCCTGATGTTATATGGACTACAGATCTTTTGTATTTTCTCCGATAACCCTTTTCACATAGGGTAGCCAGACTGAAGCTGTTTTCTGACCGTTGTTATCCTCTTGTACCCTTCTATCCCAGTTTGCCGGAGCCTCTGCCATGTACCCAGGTAGTTGTTACGTTGTAGGGTACTGTCTATAATGAAAATTTCTTGTTCATATGTCTCTGTGTTGCCACGTATAAAAAGGAGATTACCGACCCCTGTGGGATGAGTTTGAAACAATAAACATAGAATATCACTGGAAAATACGAAAACTTAAGGAGTGGGGATTTGGTGGCTAAGCCGTCTATCGCTATATTTTTAAATAACTGAAAATTGTGGGATCCAGATAACCTCCCACTACAACAATACCAGGGTCGTACTTGCAGAAGGCGGGTTTAGGGGGCTAGTCCTCCTTCCCCAATATTCCCCCATACGTTTAAATAAGTATTAACTCAAAAATCATGTGTTCCAGTCCAGATAAAGCCCTACTGCAACAATAACAGGGGCGTACTTTCTGGATGGGGTCTAAAGGGCTAAGTTTACCTCCAATATTTTTATATAATGTTTTTTAAACAAGTATTTATTTAATTACCGTACTCTATTGTTTTCAAGCAAATAAAATCGATTTATTTAAGTTCTTGTATCTTCTTTTCAATTTATTATTTTATTAAATAAAATAGTAAATACATTAAGTTTTAGATAGTCCTTTCTTTTTAAAGTAGTAAAAACTATATAGACTAATTTATATTTTTTTGATGTTATTTATAAGCTTCCTTTATGTTTTCCCTTTGACCGTCTTTCCTTCAGTATATTCTGTGAGTGTTAAATTCACAAAGCCCTTCTTCCTCATTATATTCAAGTAATTTCTGTTGTCACTTTGGGAGGATAAGTTTCCTTGTCGTTCTTTTCTTTAGGACTTGTTGCTCACATGCATCGTTCATTGTATTCTTAGCATTCGTCGGTAGATCCAAATCTTTGTTGCTTCAAGTGTTGCTTCCTCATTAGTGATGAGATTGTCCAGCATTCATTGCCATATAGGAGATATGACATAACAGTTCAGCACTCTTTTCTTTGTTTCTAATTTAATTTTCTTTTCTCTTAATACTTTGACCTTTTTCTGAAAGAAATGAGGAGATTGTTAAGCATTCACTACCATAGTAGATAGATATTACATAGCTTTTTTTTTAGAACATTATTTTCCTATCTCTTAATAAATTGCTTAGTTTCTGAAAGGCATGAAGTTATTTTCCACCATTCACTGTCTTGTAAGATATTAAACATTACATAGCAGTTCAACACAGCTTTAGCCCCGCCAAAACCACACTCTAGAACGATCCTAAAATCAATTTTCAATTTGACTTTTATTTCATAGTTACCGAATTTTCCTACCGTACTATCGAGCCTTAAACTTGAACGCATTTCAATTGAACGATATAACAGTAACCTATACAGTCTCCGAAACTTCCGATCTTCTTCTTTTATGTGCCTGGTCCCTTCCGAACGTAAGTGATCATGGCTCTCTACATCTTCCTGTCCCTTCTAGCTCTTAATAAATCTTATCTTTTTGCTATTTCTCCCAAATCCGGTTCTACCATCAATTTACTCAAGCTCATTAAGTATTTTACACGCGGCTTTCCTCTATCCTTCTTTCTCTCAATCTGTCCCGTGAGTATCTGGTTTTCCAAGTCGTCTTTTCTCATTATGTGCCACAGAAATTTCAACTGCCTCTTTTTGATGTTATGTATAAGCTTCCTTTATGTTTCCAATTTCTCCAAAACCTCGTCGTTGCTCGCATGTTCGGTCTATGTTATCCTCAACATCTATCTGTAGAAACACATTTTTGTTGCTTCAAGTCTCTTCATCTTTCAGGAGATTTTCCAGCATTTACTGCCATATAGATAGAATGAAATCGCGTAATAGTTCAGTACTCTTTTATTTGTTTCTAACGAAGTATTTTTCTGTTTCTTAATATTCTGATTAGCTTTTGGAAAGCATCTTTGTTTATCCAAAGTCTCTTTTCTCTTTATGCGTCCTAGAAATTTCAACTGTCTCTTCCTGATATTGAGTATTAGTTTCTTTTCGTTCTCATTGTCTCTAGAACTTCGTCGTTTCTCAGATGTTCGATTCTAGGTATCCTCTGCATCCTTCTGTAGAACTACATTTCTGTTGCTTCAGGTTTCTTCTTCATCTTTGAGAAAATTGACCAGAATTCGCTGCCGATACCAAACTTTAAAAGCATGAAATTGGCGAATCTATGTTTAATCTTAATCTTCTAAACAAACATGTTTTCGTCTCTGTGATGTTTTTTTTTTAAACCTAATTAGTTCATGTTCATTTCAGGTGTATAGAAAAATATCTTCCATCAAACTGCTGGCGATAATTTGCAGATAAAATAATAATTAGTGGTTAATTAATAATTAGAGTTCATATTTGTTAGGTGAGATCTTTTTTTAATTACTTTTTTATTTAGCAATTCTCTTTCCATTTCTGTTATATTCCTGATGGACGTAGGCGATCATATTCCTCCACGGTTTCTTGTTCTTTCTAGCTCTGATCACCGTTTGTTCTCTTACCATCTCTTCAGGTTAGGGAGTTTATTCGTTGTTTTCCCTTTGCCCGTTTTTCCTTCAGTATATTCTGTGAGTGTTAAATTCACAAATCCCTTCTTCCTCATTATATTCAAGTAATTTTTGTTGTCACTTTCTGATTGTGAGGATAAGTTTCCTTGTCGTTCTTTTCTTTAGGACTTGTTGTTCACATGCATCGTTCATTGTATTCTTAGCATTCGTCGGTAGATCCAAATCTTTGTTGCTTCAAGTTTCTTCCTCATTAGTGATGAGATTGTCCAGCATTCATTGCCATATAGGAGAAATGACATAACAGTTCAGCACTCTTTTCTTTGTTTCTAATGACATTTTCTTTTCTCTTAATACTTTGACCTTTTTCTGAAAGACATCAGGAGATTGTTCAGCATTCACTACCATAGTAGATAGATATTACATAGCTTTTTGTTTGGAACATTATTTTCCTATCTCTTAATAAATTGCTTAGTTTCTGAAAGGCATGAAGTTATTTTCCACCATTCACTGTCATGTAAGACATTAAACATTACATAGCAGTTCAACACAGCTTTTTTTGTTTCTAATGACATTTTCTTATCTCTTAATATTTTTCTTAGTTTCTGAATAGTATGAGCATCCTCTGTCATCTAAGGTAGATATTACATAGCAGTTCAAGACTGTTGTTAGAATGGCATATTCCTTTCCACACCTTTGTCCCTTCAAGTTTCCTCATCATTAGTGATGAGATTGTCCAGTATTCACTGCGATATACGAGATTAGATATTACATAGCAGTTCCACACTCTTTTCTTAGTTTCTATTGACATTTTCTCATATCTTAATACTTTGCTTAGTTTTGGAACGGCATGAGAAGATTGTTCAGCATTCACGGTCATATAGAAGATTAGATATTACATAGCAGTTCCACACTCTTTTCTTTGTTTCTATTACCATTTATCTCTTAATACTTTGCTTCGATTCTGAAAGACATGAGGGGATTATCCAACATTGACCAGCATATGAGGGATTAGACATTACATAGCAGTTTAGCACCCTTTTTTTTTGTTTCTAACGACATTGTTTCATCTCTTAATACTTTGCTAGTTCGTGAAATGCATGATGAAATTGTCCAGTATTTCCTGTCATATAAGGTAGATATTACATGGCAGTTCAACGCTGTTTTTTTAAATTTAGAATGGTATATTCCTATCTCTTAATAATTTACTTAGTTTCTGAAAGACATGAGGCGATTTTTAGCATTCAGGATCATATAAGAGATTATATATTACATAGCAGTTCAACACTATTTTTTGTTTCTAATGAAATTTTCGTATCTCTTAATACGTTTCTAAAAGGCGTGAGGAGTTTGTCCAGCATTACGTTCCATATAGTTTAGATATTATATAGGTGCTCAGCATTCTTTTCTTTATTTCTAATGACATTTTCGTATGTCTTAATACGTTGCTTAGTTTCTAAAAAGAATAAAGTGATTGTCTAGCATTTTCTGACATATAAGTTAGATATTACTGTTATAGCAGAACACACCTATTCTATAGTTAACAGACTCTTCCACTTATAATAAGTAGGAGTAGTAAGAGTAACGAGTCAGTCGGTGAGTCACTCGATGTCGGACGATAGTTAGTCGAATACTAAAGTATCAGCAACCACAACTAGATTACTCTGCGTTATACCTATTATATCAAGTTCCTAACGTTTTGTACGTCGTAACTATTTTAGGACCGACTTAGTACAAATACAAGCCTCCACTGTGAAATCACTCCGCAACATTACATAGCAGTTCGGCATTGTTTTTTTTTTATTTATATTTAGAACGGTATTTTCCTATCTCTTAATAATCTGCTAGTTTCTGAAAGTCACTAAGAAAATTTCCAGCATTCACTGTCATATATGACATTAGATAGCAGTTCAACACTCCATTCTTTGTATAATAAATTGGCCGATATTAAATACGAGTCAAATGTCGAACATTTAAACTGCTGATTTGCAAGGTAAGAAGACTTTCATTGCCAATTTGTGACAATGGCGCAACACATTTTTATATCTCAATGTGTGCATGGTTGTCTTGCATGATGCATTTGCAATTCTTCAATTTCTTTTCTTTTTTTTCCAATTGTAGATACAAAAGAATGCACAGTTCTGCAAATATTATGGTTGGTAATCTGGCCTTGGCTGACATCGTCATGTCTTCCTTGGACGCAGGATTTGTTGCTGTTTCCAGTTTTCACGGTGGATGGATATTTGGAAATTTTGGTAAAAATTCTTTGCTCCTATTTTAATTGCAAAATTCTTTATTTCTTCACCGACACTTCTACCAACAATGTACCATGCATTGCCATTCATGTTTGGCTTGTTTCTTTGAAATTAAACTTAAAGAATTTGGTCAAAGACCTTTGCAGGATTATTATTATTATTATTTTGCACTATAATTATTAACATTATTATTATTAACATTATTATTCTTATTTTGCATGATTATTATTATTATTTTGTATGATAATATTATTGTAATAAAGTAATCGTGAGTAATCTCCCTTGTTTTATGATTATCCCCTTTTGGAGAAATCTTTCGTTTGTAGAGGACTATAAATAATCGCTCCGCTTGTATTCTAAGGCGAATAAAGCTTCCTTAAGCCTTCTCTTACTCACTTTTGTTATTACAATTATTATTATCTTCTATGATTATTATTATTATTATTTTGTATGATTATTATTATTATTATTATTATTATTTTGCATGATTATTATTATTATTTTGTATGATAATAATTATTATTATTTTGCATGATTATTATTACTTTCTATGATTATTATTATTAATTTTCATGATTATTATTATCATTACTTTGCATTATTATTATTATTATTATTATTATTTTATTTGATCATTATTATTACTTTGCATGATTATTATTAATATTTTGCATGATTAGTATTATAAATTACATAGTAATTTGTTCTTATGAATTTGTTTCCAGTTAGCGTCAGAAGCCAGTATTCGAGCTGAGACAAAGTTACTAATTTTCAAGACAAATATTCCATTCACAATTAGAGTCTCAGAATTCTAAATCTACTTCTCATTCCGGTATTCTTTCTTCTCGGTTGAAGTTCCGGGTTGCGTAATGGATGTTCCCCCCCTTGAAATGAGAAACTGTATAACCAAATTCAAATTCCAGTCGCGTTCGTTACATTTACATGCGCGCTATTACGAGAAAAGGATGATTATATCTTCTCCCCCAGTTATGGATTAAATAGTATGACTGTTATCTAGAAAATCATTGTTATTCTCCAAAAACTTGTTAATGCGATATTCGCTCGCAAAGCAAAAAAAGAATTATTCTTACAATTCAAAATATATCTCCGCTTTAAATAACTTAAAACAGCGTTTCCCAACGTTTTCACAATCAGCGCCCCCTTTGGGCATAAATTTCGATTATTATACTGAATTTAACTTTCATAGCAAGATAATACTTAGGTATTAGTGCAAGAATAATTTTTATACTGTTTTCACTTCTATAAGAAAGGCCAATGATTAAAATCCCCCCCCAAAAAAATTTGACAACTTATCTCAATGTTTTCAATAGGATGGTTGACTTTGGTGCTTACTGGCTAAGGCTCTTATTCTATGTTCCATGCTTCCCGGAAGTAATCATAAATTGCCTTGTTTTGTAGTTTGCAGGTGGTTTCTTTGTTTAGTAAGAAGCTCTGTAATTGCGTTCAAAACCACATTCAGCCATATTGGAAGTTAAAAAAGCAATTAAGAAAAGCTTGATAGCTTCCCACAGCATTTCAGAATTTCTTTTTAGTTGCCAATATTGAATAATTTTTGAAAATCTGCAGAGGGGAACTTGGAGAGGGGAATTAACAGGAGATAACTGATAACTGACATTCATTGGACATGGCACGTGGAACTAGAACAGTCTACCCCAGTGAGCGAAATAAAGGGTTCAGATCGACATTCCAACCACCTGAAGAAGGCTGGGGCGTACAACGGCCGAAACGTTGTGATAAATATGGCGACAAAGATGAGGACAATAGTCTTAATAATGTAAATAGTGATATCGTATTTCTTAAAATAATATTAGACTCTTTTTAATCAATCTGACAGGAAGAAGCATTTCAAACTTTATAAAAGCGGATCAGTTTTTCTTGCTGGTCAGCTCACTCGAGTGAACCTCTCAAGGGAGCCGCTCTCAATGTTTGATGACATCATACTTGAATAAACCAGATACATTCTTTCAGTTGTTTTTGTCGTCAGTGATTTTTCAACTCCTGTTTTACTTTTTGATCGCGACGTTTTTTCTATATAAATACACAATTTAAACCTTTTTTGAAAATCGTATTTCATATATATATATATATATATATATATATATATATATATATATATATATAATCTGGGAGTTTAGTCGGCACGGAAGCAGATACAAAGGGCTATATAAGATGCTCCCCTGATAAAAGTTTTTTTTTCCGTATCTTTTCTTTTACATTAAGAATAAGATGAAATTTATTTCATTGCCATTTTTGTAATAAGTCCATTTATGAAAAAAAGATCTGAAAATAAACTGAATTTTTAAAGGAGATATTTACATCTTTTCATCGTTGCTATTAGTTAATTGTTTCTTGATCATTGATTTTTGCTTAGAATTTCGACCAAAGAACGGTCATTTATTTTTATTCATCTGTATAATTCAAATACCTAGCGACGTAGATATTTTTATACGCCAATACACGCACGTATGAACAGATTATCGTCTATATCGATTGGTTTTACGGCATGCCACCTCTTCTCCGCCAATCGTTTTGATGACAAGAAATCAATCAGCAATATATATATATATATATATATATATATATATATATATATATATATATATATATAAAAGGCAGGATGTGTGTGTGTGTGTGTGTAACGAATGCACGGCCGTAATTTTTGACGGATTTGCACCAAAATTTACATGCACATGCTCCAAGTTAGCGGGAAGGCCAAGACCGACTCCCATCGATAGTGGAAATAATCGATTTTTCATGCTTCTACGGCAGTTTTCATGTAGTTTTCGGCCATTTTCTACTGGCCAGAGTGAGAGCCTATAGCTGACTGCCACGAATAGCCATAAGATTCTATTGGCCAGCGTGAGAGCGAACAGCTGACTGACACGAATGTTAACTAGCATGCTAGCATGCAAAAAAAAATCGATAGCTACATTCGTCACAAGTGGGAAAAATTTAAATCTGCATGGCACTTTACTCCAATTGGCTCATTCGCTTAAACTCAACGTTGATTCTAATTCCGCAGAACTGGGTTGGGTGTAAAAAAGTATTTGTTGTTAACATTCTTTTTTCATTCGGTTTTTCCAGTTACGAGCTGATCGTTTTGTGTTCATTTTGTTTAGTTCTTTTTTTGTAACAGATTTAATGTTTAGTATAGAGGTTTGAAAAAATTCGCAGTGTGAGATAGATAAGAAGTAAGGCATGTAGCAACATCAGCACGGCAAAGGGCACTCCTTTAAAGACAAGGAAGGGCAAAAATATTTTAAGTCAAGTGATAGCGATTGCTGTATGAGTCGTACGAATCAAGCACGGGCAACGCCGAGCCATGCTGCTAGTATATATATATAATTGTGTATTTGGATAGCAATCCCTTTTTTTTTATACAAGTTTCATTAAAAACGAATGACGAAGTACCGCAATACATTGTCAGTCGATTTTAATAAAACTTGTAGTATATATATATATATATCATTGGCGACTCTAAGTCATCACTGTTATTATTGGTATAACTTAGATGTTAAAATACTTCCTTTACTCTAACTAAAAATATAATTAAAAAAAAAAACTCTAGCAAAATATGTTTTCTTTTCTTTTTTTTTAAATAACGTGGGTATCTATCTCGAGTGCATGTTTGCATATATGTGTATGCGTTGTAAATGTCTCAGTAGTTGCCAGAAAGTCCAACACATTATTACACATGCCATATACGCTTAACTTTTAAAAAAAATAATATATGAATAAATAAAAATAAAATAGAACACGTCAAGACAGCATCGTGGAAAATCGATTCCTTCTACTTACAATTGGAACAGTAACAGAAAAAAATAATGTCAGATAAAAATTCCATATACATATATATACACAGTGTGCGATGGATAAAATGTCGTCTAAATTACGCAAAAATAAAAATCTCATTTTAACAGATATTGGGTTGGTGCATAATTATCAGGCATTTTTAAACAATATTTATTATGAAAAAAGAAACATATTCAGCAATAACATTTTAAAATGGTTATTCCGGAGCCTATGATTATCGACACACATTCTTATAACCTGAAAATAGAATAATATTTTTTATTAAAAAAGTAAACAAAACAGCAATTTTTATTAACAACTAACTCGCTTAAAAACGCCTGATAATTATACGCCAATCCAATATATTTACCAAAATGACACAAAATATCTTGGAATACTAAAGAGTAAATTTATTTTATAAAATCGCCATTATCTTCAACCATGGCCTCCAGATGACTTTGGAAACTTCTGCATCTCTTCTGAATGGCCTCATTGTTTAAATTGGTGAGTGATGCCTGAATCCTTGCCTTCAGTTCACCCTTAGTATTACAAGGAATTTTGTTGGGCTCTTGCTCAACTTCGCCCCACACATAATAATCAAGGGGGCTGGAATTTAGGGAGTTAGGTGGCCAAGTGGGGTGCAGAAATTATCTGACAGATATGACTGGGCTCTTCTGCTTGTGTGGCATGGTGCAGAGTCCTGTTACCATAGTGCCTTTTAGCAGCCACCCTCTTGACCCAGTGCAGTACTACCTATTCAAGGCACTTAATGTAGATTTCCGTGTTGAGTCTGAGGCCCTGTGGGAAAATGAATGGAGGAAAGTGATTACTCCAAACACCGTGATGTTGACTGGATATATCATTCAACTCTTTGCCGAATCCTCTGGACTGTCCTTAGACTGACATCCAAACATTATGAAATGTTCGTATTGGAGCTTCCGGTGCGAATGCCAAGCAGTACATCATGCTGTTTCTAATTTTCTGGCGGAGTGAATTGTGTCATGGTGCTCTTTTTCTCTTGATGAGCTTTGTCTTTTTGTTGTTTCTCCCCAAACCCTATTCTACTATCCATTTACTTCAGCCCATCAAGTATGATACACGCTGCTTTCCTCTGTCCCTTTTCCCCTCAAACTGCCCTGTGAGTTTCTGATTTTACAAGCCCTTCGTCTTCATTACGTTCCCCATACATTTCAAGTGTCTCTTCTTGATGTTAAGTATAAGTTTCTTTTCTGTTTCCATTCTATCCAAAACATCGTCTCTGCTTGCACATTCGGTCGATCGTATCGTCAGCATCTTTCTCTAGAACCACATTTCTGTTGCTTCAGTCTTTGAAGAGATTGTCCAACATTCGCTGCATAAAAAGCACACATTGAAATGTCACCATTCAGCATATGTAAAAAGGAAATCAGTCATGTGTGAAGCACAATCACTTGTTCAAACGTCAATCATTGAAAAACGCTACGAACCTTTATTCCAACGTGATACACGGGTATTGTTGGTGAACGCCAATATCATTGCAAATGAGTCCTGGAAATCTTTCGATACCATTACCTAAATTATATGATTGTTGACGGGTATTGTTTTCTCCTTTTCCGCTGTTTTATCTTGTTGCCTAGCCGCTTTCAGAATATTCTCTGTTCCAATGATCGTTGTGAAAAACTAATTTAACACGTGAAACCTCATCAGGTTATCTGACAGCTTCACGTCACGTACGAAGCCAGGCAGTCGATTTTTTCAGTTTAATCCCATTTGAAAACGCCACGACAAGAAGAACAGCTTCGCATCGACAAGGAAATATTTTGGAGTAAATATTATGCTTATAAAATACTAGATACTCCTGTTACTTTAAACGTATGAGGGTCCAGCAAGTCTATTCTCAGAAAATATCGATATAATCTGTCAGCTTCTTGTCCATATGATTTGATTATATTGGTGAAGGCTTGTGCAGAACTAACCACTTTTTTCGGAAGAACCGAATACAGAGAATTGTTGCTCATAGTGTCTTTCCTCAGGATTTGAATTCAGATTGGCCCTCTTGTAGACTGTGGCTGTCAACCAAGGCTATATATATATATATATATATATATATATATATATGAAGAAATATATTTTAAGGTGTGCTATATTTATGGGATAAAGTGCTCGAAAATCAGAAATAGAGCGTATGTAAATATAAATATAAATGCGAGTATTGAAGTCATGCTAGACACAATCGTCAGGCCGCCTGACGATTGCGTCTAGCATGAAACAGCCTGTCGCTTCTAAGTGTTGACTTGAATGTTCACTTTTTTATATATATATATATATATATATATATATTAATAAAATTAATTATGAATACTGCACAAATGTTTTAAAATATATACAGTATTTAGTTTAAAGTATCGAAGTTTGTCCTAATAGTACTTAATACTTACTCTCGACGCCTCATAACTTAGTTACCTTTTCCGAAACGATACTGCGCTAAAAGTTCTAAACTCAGCGTTCTTCACTTCGCCAGGAAAAGTTTTAACTTTCAGATCAACACAGCAATTTTGTCTTTGAAAATAACGAACACTACTATATTTGTCTTGAAAAAAACAAAAAACACTGATGATGACATTTTGCTAATGTCGAAAGTACTTGGAATAAATAACATGTATCAACACGGTAATTTTTTTCTCTCTTCGTTTAATAATGACACCAAAAAGCTTGTCCGTGAATATGAAAGGATCCAGTTGAAAATAAGTTGACAAAACTTGTCTAAATTATTCAATGAATCTTTTTAGTTTAGTTATCTTCTAGATTTTACCACTGAAACCCGGACAATAATGCATTACACACCAAGCACTTGGGTTGGTAGTTTCATCGTCTTAATCATACTCTCAATGTTACCATCACCGGTTTGTAATTTTTATTAATTTTTCTCCCTATATTTGGCTATCTTATTATCACGTCCTTATTTGAACATTTGTTTTACGTAACCATATTACATACGTTTATTTTACGTTTATATCTCTTCGTGTAAAATCCTTTCAACATGTGTCCACATCATCATCGTCACGGCTTGGCTTCGCAACACAAGATTAAGAAGAAGTAAACTCATGTCGCTTGCAGACGGGTTTGTGGCCTGATAATGCCAATAAGGGACAGGCATACACGATCGCAGCAGTTGCAACTGAAGGTCAGGCCTGGGCTTGATGGCAGAGCGTTGCAATACTTCTTCCTCTGCCTCTTGTCCTTGCAGATATTTTCGAAGGAAGAGACGTCATGGTTGGTGGCCAGAAGCAAGGCGTTCAAGTTATCAGCTCGGGTAGACCATTGGCAATGGTCTGTACGACAGGCAATAAACGATTCTTCAGGCAATCTTTGAATATATGTCCACATACACTATTGCAAAATGTAACCATCTTCTATTCCCTTTTCACGTAAACTCAACGCAATATTCTTGTAAACGAAGTATTCGCTATCTTCCTTTAAGCATTTAGACAAATGGTGTTAGTTTTATGTTCAAGCTTCCAGCTGTCTTTCTTACTTCGTTTTTCCCTTATTTGTTTGTATTTTTAGACTAACTAGTCTTAAGGTAGAATAATGGATAGCGGCTCGGATAGAGGATTCGGAGAGCCGAGTTCGAATTCCTGCCGAATCCATTACTTTCAGTTATGTGCTCATACTCTTGGGAAGGTATGAATCGTCTTCTTCTCCCCCCAGCTATGGGTAAATACTAGAACAGACAGACCTTAGATGGCAAATGGTCTGACGCAGAAAGAAATGGCAACCTACTGCGGGAAAAATCTGCCTTGTCAGTCATGTATCGAAAGATACATGATCGCCTAAGTGTGTATCACGCATGACACATAACTGAACTGAGTCTTATTCATATGTATTTATTTTCCTTTTCTAGGTTTTACCCTTTTGGTTATTAATAAACCTGCCAATGTACGGAACTTCCTCAGAGTTTTAATTACCTTAAGGCATTTATCAGGTTGTCTTCCAGATTATTCATGCATACGACACGTACGTATATATATATATATATATATATATATATATATATATATATATATATATATATATGTAAGCAAATATATGGATATAGATCCGACAGTGTGAAGAAAAACGTACTGAAAAAACAAACAAAAATCCTAATATGCGATTATGCTGTTTTAATGTTTAATGTCAACGTCGGACGTTTTGGTCTAATAGACCACGTGACGACGACGTGGTCATATTTAAACGGAACGCTGATCTTATAAAAGATTTCAGTTATCTGTTTGGATTGGTATTGATTTTATGTCCATCGTCTTTTTCATGTTGAATTGTATATGGTCTATGTTAATTATGTTTTATGAATATGTCCTGAAGATGGTCTATTAGACCGAAACGTCCGACGTTGACATTAAACATTAAAACAGCATAATCGCATACTAGGATTTTTGTTGTTTTTTTTTTCAGTATATTTTCTTCATATATTTATATATATATATATATATATATATTGTTATGGTCCGGTTCCTTGTGCCACGGTGATAGTCCAAGGTAGAACCAATAAAGAAGAACTCGAACACGTATATGGAATAACACAGATATATTACAAACAGGAATATATGCAGAGAAGTAGAAGTGTTAGTATGAACAATCAGATTTAGTAGAGAGAACAATGTAGTCTCGCCCAGTATCACTATTCCAATGTCTTGTAGTAATTGTCTGAACTCGACTCTGTTTCGGAATGCCTCTGACTCGACTCGAACTACTCCTGAGACGCAGTATTTATTAAGTATGGAATAGTCCATTATTATTATTATTATTATGGGTAAGATCCCATATATATATATATATATATATATATATATATATATATATATATATATATATATATATATATAAGTTTCATTAAAAATGACTGGCAAGGTTACCGAAGCGGTCACTCTTCTTATTCTTCTCAAGGCTCGACGTTGCTTAACTTCGGTTATCGTACAGAGACCGGTGTTTTAACCAGATGTAGCCATAAGCTTTATTAAGAACCAGGAACATAGGAAAAATAAACGTATCTCTATAATATATATATAGACGACGGTATTTTTTATAACCAGATCACATTAAATCCAGACAATCAATTCTTTCGTTTACATATAAATGGGTGATTTGATTTAATAAAAATAGTTTCCAGGACCTTTGCATGGATTGTTGAATGCGATCTGCTCAAAACAAAGTAAATGTCCTCGGGGAAACATATACGAGATTATAGTGAAATTCCCAGATCAATTCTGTGGACAAGAAAAAAAAATCCCTTACTATAAAGGTAATTTACATTAACCAGAAAAAAAGGCTTAGACAGAAGCGTCTATCTTTTTAAATTTGGATTTTTGTAATGTAACTATAGCAACAAAAACATTTCGATTTCATTTTTACCTTGAAAAAGTCGGAAGACGAGACGCGTCGACAAAATCTAAGATTTTTTTTTTCGAATTGTCATTTTATACCATACGGCATATTCTCGATATTTTAAGAAATGTTCTGCGGTTGTAAACACAGATGACACGGTAAATCATTGTATTAGGTTGGTGCAAAAATAATGACGTAATAATGTCGTTTTTGACGTAATTTTTAACGTCAAAAAACGACATTATTACGTCATTATTTTTGCACCAACGTAATAGAATAGGACAGGTGGCAGTATTATACGGAGAGACATTCGTAAGAACAACACCGGTAATCCATTCGTGAAATAGACTAACCCGGCCTCGTGCGAGTTGTAAATATAACAACGTAAATATAAACAAAGCGGGAAGCCTGGAGAGATGGACAGATTGCAGCTCTCATTCAAGCATTCTACAATTACCTATTCTTTCTAATAAACTCATGTTCAGTATTTGTTTTCTGATTTCAATCTATCATTTTTTTTCACATATTCCCCCTTTCAATAACGACTGGTTACTTTTGTTTTCCGAGCACACCCATCCTCTATAGCCCTGTTACATGCACTTGCTCGGGTACATTTGTGTTTGTTCAACACCCATAGAGTATACCTGTGCATCATAAATAAACTATACTGGGCAGACAGTTTTGGTGAGAAAACGCATAATCTGACATGATCAGAAGTTTGAACAACATTTAGCACCTTCAGGCTTCCATCTAAAAATAACATTCCAAGAGAGTGACCCGTTACACTTTATCAGGCTAATATAATCCGCTGACATGAACTGGATAGATTCACTGAAGAGCAAATGCTTTGGTGGTGATGAAGAAGTGAAAACAGCTCTAAGGAATTGACTATATCTGCCGCTAGCTGAGTTTTACGAAGCTTGGTTGGTAGGTTGGTTAATTTTGTTCAGCAGCATATCAAACTCTATGGTTTATTTAATGCTGAAATCTAAATATTTTGTACGCAATTTTATTTCATTTTTGGAGATAATAATGTTTTTAGTGATGTAAGTCTTACTAATTAACCCATATCTAGGGTATGAAATAAATATAAAGAACCCAACTAGAATTAAAACACTTCCGAGTCATTATACATTACATCACCTGCACATCGGAGCTTATAGCACTTGTCGTTCTCAAGCAGTCACCCATCTAGGTACGACGTTGCTTAACTTCGATGATCGTACGGTATTTCCACGTGATGTGGCCGTAAGCGACGAAGCTGGGATACATGACCTCATTCATAGGTGGAACATTGCCGTTGAAGGAGGTGGTAATTATGTTGAGAAGTAGGGATGTGAACCTATGATGTATAGCTGTATCTAAATGTAAAATATGATTGTGTTCTTTATTTCTTAGGTAATAAAAAATGCATTACTTTTTTTTACCCTCCCTCATATAAGCAACAATAACTGTGTTCTCTCTTTTTTTATTTCTTTGTTACAGGTTGTAAGGCGTACGCATACACAGTGTCAGTGATGAGCATCTTATCTATCAGTACCTTGACATTAATAGCAATAGACAGGTAAGCAACATTATTCTCTGTTGATGAGCACAGACGACACTCACAGTGTTTGTTTGTTAATGATCAAAACAGGCACATAAGGTACAATATTGATTCTGTTCTTAAAAATAAATTTCTTGAGTTAAATTTTCAGTGTTGAAATTCATGGGTAAACAACCTGAAAAAATATTCTGAAAAACATTCTTCATACTCTGACAAGTCATTTTTTATCACTTCACCCCAAGTAAGGCAATAAAGCCACTAAGACACAAAGTATTACTGATTGTAAGAGAATATGGGAAAAAGTGTTGTAGCATACCTACGGATCATAATAATTCACATAAATACAGTAGTAAATACTGTATGTAGGTCTGCAGTCGCAGATTCGTTTCCAACTGTACTGGTCAAACGATCTGCCTCCGGGCAGAGAGGATCCCTAGACGAGGCTATGACGAAGGGCAGAGCCTCGTTCTCGGGAAACAGCTGCTATCCGGCCCCGTTTTATACGGTGTCTACGAGGAATTTTTGGCCGAGCCTACGGTCTCGGATACCCCCCATTAAATTCGGCCTTGTGCCACATCTGACCACGTGGAGATACCCAACAGTTGGAGATTCATTGTGGAATTCACTTGACTCACTTCTAGCAGTTGACTACTTCTGGCGAATCTTGTATGTGCTTTTCGTGTCCTAAGTATTATCGTTTATTACCAACCTTTGATTGATTATTCTATTTAGTAACCTTTCCTAGGTTACAACAAAAAGAAACCATTATTAGGGAGAGAGAACAATAACAGAGCAGGACTTAGTAGGATAGAAGATAACGATTGACATTGCATTTAATTTTTTTCAAGATCAAAGTTAACGGGTAAACAAAAAGTAGAAAGATAGTTCCACGAGGAAGAAGTGCCAGAGAAGAAACTTAACTTTAAATAGGTTCTATACTTCTAAACTCTATTTATTCAATAGGAGTAGATAGGTTCGTCTATCGTCCGGTTCAGATCCTCCGCTGTCCTTTGAGCAGGAGTAAATTTTTTTATCCCTATTTTACACTCTTTCGCTGTCTTTTGAGCAGTATTAGAGTTTTACCCATTGTTTCCGATTTAGGATTGGGTTTCCGGTTCCTCTTTATGTCTACTTCAACTCTATACTTCTAAGTTCTGTTTACTATTTTTTTTTCTCAGTAATTGCAGATAGCTTCATCTACCGTTGGGTTCCCACTTCTCTCCGGGTTTTGAGCAGGAGTACAGTTTTGCCCCTTGTTTCTTGTTTAGGATTGAGTTTTCAGTTCCTTATAAAGTCTTTTCCATCCACTTTCACTCGCAGTAGCCCCTTAGTGCTATTGTACCTTTGTTTCGGATGAACTGATTTAAAAAAAAAAAAGCTTATTCATATAATATATTTTTGTGTTTTCAGACAGGTAATCATGTAAAAAGCTGAAGTTGCTTGTTTGAAAGATTGATAAACTCGAACTGAACCATTTATTTCGTCCACCGAAGTAGACTGTTCTAACTCCACGTGCCATGCCTCTTCTAGATGTCTCAGTTGTCTCCCTTTAACTCAGCTCTCCAAGTTTTGTTCACCACTGCAGTAGCCAGGCATTGAACTCACAACTATTTAGGCCAAATCACTGGATCCATCCAACGCTTTTAGCCACTGGGCCAAGTGACCTGGATGACTAAATAAAGGGTTCAGTTCGAAATTCCAATCACCTAAAAAAGGCCGGAGTGTACAACGGCCGAAATGTCGTGAATATGGCAATAAAGATGAAGACAACTCCGATTAATGTAAATAATATAAATAGTTACATTGGTTTTCTTAATTTCTGTTTTTTTTCTCGTGTCATAGTAATGTATTTTTTTATTTGCTTGTATTCTTTCACACTCAATAACCCCTCAGTGGCTTTGTTGCTTTGCTTGTTTATAAGCCATACTCTTTAGAGATTTTTGTACTTCGATGTAGAGTAATGGTTAACAAGCATATCTTACTATATCAGCTACGACTGAATAGTGAGTTCAATCCTCACTGAGTGTTTAAAACTTTCGGCCTTGTGCCACATCTAAGCTTAGAACATTATTTGATCACCTCGACTTAGAGTAATGGTTAGTAAGCTTTTCTCGTTCGAACAGTTACGACTTAGTAGTGAGTTCGATCCTCGCTGGGAGCCTAATGCTTTTGGCCTTAGAAAATCACCGTGCACTTTAGAGATAATTTTTATGAAATTATTGGAATGTCTGGCCAAAGAGAATATTACATTACTATTATTATGTTTGCAGATTGTAAATTTTAGACTCTTCAGAAATAATTTTCTGAAATTATTGGGACCGCTGGGATATTGCAAAAAATAAAGTTGTAAGATTAACATAATTATTATACGTTATTAGTCTGAAATATTGTAAGAATTAGATTTTTTTGCAATATCAACATACACCTTATAGCTAACGGTTTTTAAAGAAATTATAAGAATCACTGAACAAACAAAATATTCTAAGCAGATACTGTCGAGTAATGGATATTGGCTTGGATTGAGGAATCAGAGAGCCGAGTTCGAATTCCAGTCGAATCTATTGCATTCACTTACTTGCTAATACCCTTGGGAAAGGTATGAATCCTCTTCTTCTCCCCCCACCCCAGCTTTAGGTAAATAGCAGGACAGACCTGTTTCTAACTGGTAACTGGTCTACCGCAGAAAGAAATGGCAACCCATTGCAGGAAAAAAAACTGCCACGTCATTCATGTAACGAAAGATACATGATCACCGAAGCGTGTATCACACATGGCACATAACTGATTGACTTTTTTTTTATTATAAATTTGACCTGGAATTTATACATACCCTGTATGAATTCGTTGTGGTTGTTGACTAAACCTGAAATATTTAAGAAGCTAATATTTTTTGTCAGATTGGCGTACACTTTAGAGATTACTTTCCCGAGACTATTGCAACCGCTGAACAAACGGGGAATGTCGTGAGATGCTAATTCTTTTCTTGGAAAACGGACATACATTTTAGAGATTATTTGCATGGAATTATTTGAACCGCTGTCCAAACAGGGAATATTGTAAGACGTTAAACACGTTATAGTCTAAAGTTATAATTCTGAAAAATTCCTCGCCTGTGGAAAAGTTTTAAATTTCATTTGCAACCACGTTTACTGCACCACATATGGAAAACCGGTATTCTTCACAATGGTGCAATAAAAGTTGCTTCCAGATTCAGTAACTGCTAATAAAATATTCGACGTAAAAATGACATATATTCTGTTGTTAGCTAGGGCAAGAAACGACTTATTAATTTTAATGACACCGACATTAAACTACTCTCTATCAATCATCCGAGAGAACTCATTGCGCATGTCATCAGTATGGCTGATCGTAACTTCCAGGAGTTTAACTGATTGCGACTTCTCGGGCCAATGTTTTCCGTTGAGATGAGTGGAAAGATTATATTGAATCAATTGCTAGGGTCTACTGCTTGGAAAGTTGGTTCACTGTGTCGTGCTACACAATTTTTCTCACTCGAATCTATCCTATACATATATATATATATATATATATATATATATATATATATGACTCTACCATTCGTTAATGTTTCGAATATTGCTATCACATATGGTCCGGTGATCCTGCTGTATATTTAGATATCCGTTATAAAATCTAAAGAAGAATCTGCAATGTTATCGGTCCTAGCCTGGCATCTTGGCTTCAGTTACTTTCTCACCTCCGTAACGTAGCGTCCCTGTGCCTTTTCTATAAACAATTGCGTAGTAATTATTCTAACTTTCATTTATGGTACCTAGACTAACCAAATTTAAGCGCAGTACTAGATTGGCAGCAAGGTCTCATTATTTTACTGTTGAAATGTCTAGATGTAACCGTAAGTTCTATGCTAACAGTTTCTTCTCTCGTACTTCTCGCTTGCGGAACACTCTTCTGGTTTTTACTTTCCAGTTAAATTTGATCTTCAAAATTTTAAATGCAATGTCGATCGTTATCTTCTGTCTGGTTAAATTATGCTATTTTATTGTTCTTGTGCCTTAATAATTTTTTTTTCATATTCTTTCCCATTTGCGTCTTAGTTACTTTGTTGCCTTACTTAGGGTAAAGGGATTTTTTAAAAAAAAGAAAAAATAGGAGTTTTTCTCTAGCAGATTACATTGGGTTTTCAAAAGTTGTTTTGGATCTAGCCACAATTTTCTTAGGAATCTCCCAAGAAATTATTTTATCTTTTATCGTTATTACCCAGTATGCGAAGCACGACAGGGAAAGATAAGTTTTAAAACGCTGACTGATGTTGTTTTGTCTAACGTCATGTGTAACCTATTTTCCTTCAGGGTTGCCCTAAGGCTTGAAAACGGCATTGTAATTGGCTGAATTCAGAAGTAATATAAAACTGAGTTAATTCCAAAGACTGATAGAATTTCATTGTACAAAAGGTGGCACCACGAAGTTTTGCGTCGACATTATTAGTGTTATTCCGTTACGGAAACAAAACATGAACCCGAAACCGCAGGCATATCAAGTAATTGAAAAAGTTTCAGATGCGGGCTCTTCCTTTTTTATTTGGAAGCCCATTAACGGATCGCATCAACAACCTTTGAAATTTTTGGACCATGCAGACTCGACCAGCATCGAATCAATGCTCATCCAGGCGAAAGTCCAGTGGATTGGCCATCTGATCAGCATTCTGCGGTATCGTATTCACAGGCACCTGTTGTATGTAGAGCTGCAATGTGACAAAAGACATCAAGGACAACCAAACGCTGAACAGACGCAATCGAAACTCACCTCGACTAGTACAAAAAAAGGAGCAAGAGAAAGCTGATGTTTACCGATCGCGTTTGCGTGCCATTGTCCACCCAGCATCTCCAATCTTCGAAGAAGCTCGGAATCAAAAACCCAATACTCAAAGAATGCTACTTTGCTAAGTGATCACAACCAGCAGTTTCCAGTCTGACCTTTGCTCTAGACTCTGCACGTCCAAACTTGATCAGCTACCTCTGGATCCATTGATGATCTGAAAAACAAATTCTTTTTGGGACCCAAACGACAACCTTCATTATTATTATTATTGTTTACTCTTCCGTAGATTTCGACGTATATGGTTCCAGCTGTTGCATTTCAAACTGATCCGTCAGAGTATTCTCCCAGAAAACTTGATTACAGTGCTGAAAATTGTGTAGAACCAGTTTTGTAGCATACCTACGGACGATGATGGGTATGTCTCCATTCACATAAATACAATAGTAAATACTGTTTGTTGGTCTGCAGTTGGAGGTTCATTATGGTATTCACTTGACTCACTTCTAGCAGTTGACTACTTCCTCTACGCGCCGCTGGCGAATCTTATACGTGTTGTTCTTGTGCTAAGTATTAACGTTCATTATCAACCTTCATGCAATTATCCTGTTCAGTAACTTTCCCTAGGTTACAACAACCAGCCACACTCTTTGAAAGAACAGATAAGAGAAATGTTGAACTGTTTGCCACAAAATATCCAAACAGCCATCTTAGTTTTTAATTTGTTTTTTACGGTTTATCAACCTTTTGCAGATTATTTAAAGCCAGAAATTATTACTAGAATTTTTGAAGATAATAATGATTTACTAAGGTAAGTCCTTCTAATTAACCCATTTGGCGAAGAGAAGTGATTTCATACCATTCCCAAGGGTATTTGCACGTAAGTGAATATAATGAAAGAACCCGGGTGAAATTTAAACTTGATTCTCTGACTTCCAATTCCGAGCCGTAACCTATTATATCATCAATACATCCACGCTTACAGCACCTGGTATTCCAAAATGTTGAGCCATCTGGGTAGTGACCAGGTTCGACGTTGCTTAACTGGTGTTTTCACGTTTTAAGTTTCGAGTTTTCCTTTCACCTATATAGGCTACCAACCAGACTAAGAGATCACAGTCTGCTCTGCTATCCCATCCATTATTGGAGTTATGCCTTTTCCGAGCGCATTAGTGGAAAAGTGAATAACAGATAATCGATCTGAATTTGAAAACGGCTCGGTGATTTCACTTTCCATGCAAATAACCGGTATCCTACCCAAATATCCCATCCTCTTATGCAAAGAATGGGGGAAGCATGTTTCATAAAATTTTGACCAACAGTCTTTTGTTTTAATCAATGGAGAGGAAATATGTAATAATAGTATATAAAAATGTGTTAATATTTAAAATTACTGATCGGGAAGTGTTGCACTGAGGAAGTAGTGTATTGTGACGTAGAGAGTAGTGATTGGCTGTACGGGGGTTCAATTAAAAAAAAAAGGTGGTATGACCATGGTTCCTCTTTCAGAGTACGAAAACGTAGGTTGGCTAAGTATTATTGGGGTTTTTGAGAGATTCGTAATAGAAGCCCAGCGATTGAATAGAGTATCCTGAGAAAAATATCGTAAGCTAAACAGCATCTCCTGTAGACTTTGCCAGTAGGAGAAGTTGGCTACTGCGACTTATAAGGGTGTTGAAGAGTTATTAAATGAAATAACAATGGGAATGATAAATTTGTAGACACAAAAGGAAATTATACTTAGACATTTTGAACCTGGATGAGGTTGGATGTTATATTTTCCCTCTCCCTAACTGCAGCCGATTACTTCCGGTGTAGTATTATCTTATTTAAGCTTTGGTGTGTGGAAGGCAATTTAATTCGCTGTATTAACGACCTGAAGAGACTTTGGCGATGGAAACCGAGGTCGTGTTTCTATCCAGCGCCTAAAGATTCTATTACCTATATATTTGTTAGTGTTTCTACCTTGTTAATGAGCACCTTTATTTTTATTACACCCGTTTCTAAATAACCCTTTTATTGTTTGTTTACTTGTAACAAAGTATATCAAAGTAACATCGGGATTCACCACCTGATGAGACGTTTTAAAAAAGGTTTTCTTCTTTTTTGACGTTGAAACAAAATCGTACAATTTTGTAGTGGATATGTGTATGTGTATGTTCTAATGTAACACTGCATAAGAAATATATATATATATATATATATATATATATATATATATATATATGGTTAAACCTAGAAAGCAAGACAAACCTACCAAGGTTTCGCCTAAGCGGATTGTCAGGGATGGCTGGTTATTATGGGTACTCGCATCGGGTTTTTTCTTTGGGTCTTGGACTTGCATGCTGGACGATTATTTTCGGCTAACGGACATGTTCTTGGTTCTTTCTTTTTTTATACCTTTTTTCCCTTTGGTATTGGCTTGTTTATTTGCAAATCAAGATAGGGTCAATGGTGGTTTCTGTAGTAGTATTGTTTACTTGTTTATCCGTTTGGCATAAATTGTGAAAATAGGTATTTGTTTTCTTGCCAGCATTTAGAAATTATTTCTGATCTTATGTTTAGTAATTTCTTTTGTTGGATATGACAAATTATTGCTACCTTTTCGTGGAGACAAAGTAGGCATTTTTTGTAATGTTATTGTAGACAGTTGCTTTTTTCAATATTTTCCAGCTTATTATTGGTGAAATATTTCTGTGTTTTTGCTCATAGTGTAGTGCTGTTTTTGCATTTTCTGTTGGAGAATGTAAGGTCGTAGTTGTTTTTTCTTTTCTTGAATGGTACCTCAGTGGCACCGATGTAGTACATTGTGCTGTTGTTTGCATTTACCTTGGCTTTATATATTATATTCGTTTGTTGGCAATTTCCTTGGAGTGGGCATGTTGTTTTATTTCTGCAGTTGCATTGAGGTTCCTTGGTTGCATTATTGCATGTTGTTACTTTTTCGTTGTGGCTTTTTATTATTTGTGTTATATTTTTGTGCAGCTGTAACTAATTTCATTGTTATTTTTGTTGAATATTTTTGCTAATAGGTTTGTTTCAGGGATGTACTTTTCTATTAAGTTAAGGAATATCCTTCTTATGTTTGTTTTGATGGTTTTGTTATATGGTGGGTTAAACCTGGTAATGTTTCGTTTTCTGTTTTTGCTTTAGGGATGTGGAGATGTGTTTTGTAGTTGTTGTGTGTTTTTAGTACTTCGCCATATGGTGTTTTTTGTCATTGAAAATGCCTATGTTTGATGAGTTTTAAGACAGCCTGCGCCTGATTGATATGAGTATTTGCTTGATGATTGAAGGTGGATGGTCGGGGGATTTGTATACGTAAGTTGGGGTGTCATTTTTGTATGGTTCGTATGTATTTTTGTTCAGGTTGAGAGTGACGTCTAGGAAGTTTACTGTTCTTGTACCTGCATTTATTTCTATTTTAAATACAATTGTTTTTATTATTTTTCCCTACATCTGTCTAATTTGGGGCCATTGGATTTTTTATCAGGATAAGTCCGTCATTTCTATATAGTCCTTTGTCTTTTTCTGTAGGATCCTGGCCAGATGTGAGAGAATGAGTATGCCTACTAATTTACATGGTCTAGTCCATCGAGGCTAACCATTGTTACATCAAATAGGTGGTGATATATATATATATATTTTGCCAATTGTTCATTATTGTGGAACAACAGAGATTTACGGCAGTGCTTGATTATTTTAATATCCCCGTCTGTAATTTTTACATGTTGTTGTATAGCGTCATTCAGTATATTTTCCGTGGTCGATAGGTAGAAATCCACAATGTCAAATTGGATGAAAATAGCTTTGTTTTTGTTTTTTATTGCTGTAAACCAGTCTGTGACAGTTTTGCTATTTTTCCATTGGTTAAGACCTAATTTCCCCTTAGTTTGGTGTTGATAGTTTCTAATATGTTTTTGCTGATTTTTCCTATTTCTCCTTTCACAGGGTTGATTAGGCGGAATGTGGGTTTTTTCACGAAGTTTGTTTTGTGGTCTTTTGCTGTCAAAAAAGATTGTTGTTCCGCTATGCGGTTTATTCTTTCATCTATTTTCAATTTGACGGCCATATCTTTAGCGTCTTGGTTTATTATGTTTTTTGTGTTCGCAGTTGTTTTCTTGCTTAATTGTGTGATGTTAGTTATGAGTTTATTGTAGGTTGAGGCTTCCATTGTGTATATGTTCGCAGTCTTGTCAGCCAATATGAATAACTTATTGGAGTTCATTATTTTTTCCTTGTATTTTATAATTTCTTCTGGAAATTGTTCAAGTGTTTTTTGAACTCTTTGAAATTTCTGA
>CAHIKZ030001558.1:4167500-4185156 GCA_903632075.3 Acanthosepion pharaonis
ACTTCGAAAGTCGAATGTATTTGAACAAAAATAACAAAATATCAGCTTCGAACAGTTTATCCCAAATTTCAAACACAATAATCATCTCCTTAAACGAAAATTGGAAAAATATAATAAAAAATTAAACAGGCAGGCATTGTGTGTACCTTTTAGTCAAACTTATTTGGATGAATACTTGCTGCTTATATATAACACGTATCTCATATTTAAAAATTAAACAGGGATTTAGGGTTACTCAGAGAATATAGTTTTCACAGGGAGCCCTCTAACCAACAACATTCCCCGGAAAAAACTGAGTCCCACTTCTTTGTTTATTCCTCGTCTCGTTGAAAAAGGACACAGGCGTGTCTGAAAATTCTGACTTTAAAATATTTCCTTTGTACTTCAAGTTAGTCAAAAGGCTAATACATAATAAATATTATCAATCTTATTACAAATATTTTTATAATTTTGCTGTTTTTTTATTCCTCAAATTTCATTAACTAGCCTAGTAAACACACACACACACACACACACACACACACACACACACACACACACACACACACACACACACACACATATATATATATATATTAGTATAAGTAATATATATTGTATACAGTTATATATATTACGATAAACGTGCAATCAATTTACAAATTCTATTCTATACCTGAAGATGTCTGTAGGAACAGACGAAAGCTTGTAGTAAAAATAAGAACTAATACGGCAGAAATTTAAATAAACAAGGATCATTTCATTCATAACGGATTCGGAGGTTTTTGTATATTATTTGAATTGTTTGCGATGATGGATTTCTCGCCAATTAAATCATTAACCTTTGCATTAGTTTTTGTGTGAATAATTCATGAAGTTATATATATATATATATATATATATATATATATATATATATTAAATAAGTTGTATTTCAGAAGCAATAATTCCCTCAAACAAGTTTGGTTAAAAAATATGAACATGTTCTGTATATAAATTGCTTTATTTACTTTTTAAAATTTTCGATTTATGTGCTTTGTGTTATCTTTAAATTTGCCAAAATTCATATTTATTTTATTTTATAATATTTTCTTCCCGAGTACTAACATTCACATTCGTGGATTGTGTTCTGTGTTGCATTACGCAACTGCTTTTTTTTTTAATTACGACGTTGTCACATTTGATGGAACCAATTTCAAGTCATTCAAGATGACATTATTTAAACGTACAAATTGAATTTTTATTCATGTGTTTTTTTTTTTTATGCACACTTCAGTATCTGGTTCCTTATGGAGAAAGATAACTTATTCAATAATGGCTGCCTCTTTTTTTTTTTATTACAACAGGCTCCAGAATTATCTTAACGTTACTTTGCTTATTTGTCATACTTGTATCTATATGAGTGTAAATTGCACTAAACTTTGTCACGTGACAAGACAACCTACGAGAGAATATGGTAAATGTGTGGCCAATTTATCACACACATATATATATATATATATATATATATATATATATATATATAATAGAAATTATTAGGGTGATTTGAGATAATTATAATTAAGTAATTAATTGAGTCTAGAAAAAACTTCAACAAAATGTATAAAGCACTGGACGTCCGTTTCGTCATATATTTGGGAGTCATCCACTACCGAGAATTGAAACCCAGACAGTTACATTATCAGGCAAACGTCATACCAACTGTAATAACGGGCCTAATTTTTTAAAGATATAAAAGAATTCATCTTTCATAACAAGCATTTTTTTTTTAAAATCACTTATAACTATCTTTGATCCCCACCTGATGAGATGTCTAAATTGGGAATCGAAACAAAATGCATTTTTGTAGTGGTAACTTAAATGTTCGAATGTAATAACTTATTATATATATATATATATATATATATATATATATATATATATAGTGTTGATTTTAAATACTGTTTTTGAAGACAAAATTGATGTTTTTCAGTAGTTTGCTGATAAGTAGGCATTTAAAACAACTGTGCCTTGTGGTAGAGTGCTCAATATCGAAGACCGAAATAGAACACTAAGAGTTAATATGGAAAGTAACTCTGTTCCGACGAGTAGTTATACATATATAACCACTAAACTCCGAAGTAAACATGAGTTAAGTAAAAAACATCCATATTAATTATATACATATATATGAAGAAATAATCATATATATATGAAGAAATAATCATACATAGAATCAATCAGCAATATTAATGCGATTAATGGCGAAATCAATTCGCTAGTAGAACATAATGTATGCATTAAAATACTGTTAATCCATTTAATGATGTGATTCTCATTTATAAAACTGTTGTCAGGTGTTTCTAGTGTATATTTTTTTAAGTTAAGCAAGTACTTTCGAAGATCCATGTCTTCATCATCAGGCTGTAATTTTTTTTCCTTTAAAGTTAAAACTTGAAGACGAAATAATTGTTTGTAGACCGAAAGATGTATTTTTAGAGTCTGCTATTTATTGATGTTTGTACAATCTCGGAACATGTGAGTCGCAACGCTAAAGTTCAAAATTTCAAGTGAGGATTTTTATATGAATTTTGTAATATAGTAAACCCACGAATTCTTTTTTTACAAGTGTTTTTCAGTTAACATGACATGGACTAAGTATATAGTTCAATTAATATAGTGATATGTCTTAGTAGATTTTTTTCTCAGGAATTTCGTACTGCGGATCAATTGTTTTTTATAAACATATATTAGGCAGCATATATTTTATATATAAATAAATAATCATACATAGAATCAATCAGCAATATTAATGCGATTAATGGCGAAATCACTTCGCTAGTAGAACATAATGTATGCATTAAAATATTGTTAATCCATTGAATGATGTGATCCTCATTTATAAAACTGTTGTCAGATGTTTCTAGTGTATATTTTTAAACAGCAATTTTGGCTTCAAAAACAGTATTTAAAATCAACACTATATATATATATATATATATATATATATATATATATATATATATATATATATATATATATATGTGTGTGTATCTGTATCAAGTTTCTACTTTCATGTTTCTTTTTTACTTTTCAGATATGTTGTAATCGTAAAATGCTGGGTAAATTACCGTCGGTCGCGTAAGAAAACAACAATTTGGTTTCTCTCCATAGCTTGGTTCTACTCCATCTTGTGGGCAACATGCCCGCTCCTCGGCTGGGGCTCTTTCATGCTGGAAGGATTTGGAACCTCTTGTACGTTCGACTACTTAACACGCTCCCTAAACAACACCTCCTATGTCATCTGCCTCAACATCTTCGTCTTTTTCATCCCCGTGTCCATCATTAGTGTCTGCTATGTAAACATCATCCGGTCCATGTACAAACATAAGAAAGAGATGAAGAACGTACTCCAGATGCTGGGTACTAATCCACGTGTCACAAGAGGCAAAAAGCTGAACGTTGAACTAAAAACAGCCCGAGCATTGGCCATTGCCATCGTGCTCTTCTGTAGTGGCTGGGCCCCGTATGCCATCATGTCTCTTATCGCTCAATTCGGTGATACCAGATTGATATCCCGCCTTGCTACTGGAATTCCTGGCATAGCAGCTAAATGTGTTACGTGTATGAATCCATTCTTATATGCCATCAGCAATCCGATTTTCCTAAGGAAAATAAAAGAAATCATATGTTGCAGGTACGTATTTTCACACACACACACACACACACACATACATATATATATATATATATATATATATATATATATATATTATAGCTGGTTTGTATTACCGTTTACGACAGATAGTGACAGTTATGGTGGTCTCTTTCTCTCCTCAAAACATCATCAACTCCCAACTTGGCATCGCTGACGATACAAACATTTACTCTTGCATCGATAGTAAGGCTGATCAGTCCGAGAAAGCCAAAATGGCTGCCAATGTTCAAAACAACCGTTAACGGGGGCAAACTATGGCTTGTCAATTTTAACGTCCTCAAAACTAAACTTCTCTCCACTAATCATTAGCCTTCCATCAGCATGGTTGATGCTAATTTCCAGTAAAGTAACTCGTTGTGCCTTCTTAGGCTAACGTTCTCAGCTGATATGAAGTGCGAAAACTATATTGAATCCATTGCAAGGTCAGCTGCTAGATAACCGGTTCACTGTGCCGTGAGAAATTTTTTTTTTTTCCGGAATCTAACATATCTATAAGTCTACAATTTGCCGATGCATAGAATATTGCTGTTACCTATGGTCTGGTGCTCCTGCTGTTTAACTTGAGCTCCTTGATAAGATCCAAAGAACAGTCAGAAATATTATTGGTCCTGATCTGGCATCTCGGCTTCAGTCATTAATGTTTCTTTTAATAATTCTTTCACACCCTTAAACCCTTTGCGTTTTAATGGCTTTACTGCTTTGCTTAGGGTGATACCGATTAACACACACACACACACACACACACACACACACACACACATATATATATATATTTATATTTATTATTTAGCAAATAAACGATTTTTTTAATTCAACGTTATTTTTTAAATTTAAGTAAACATGTCTCACTGATTGATTTTTTATGGCTTATGAAGACTTTGCAGGAGGTTTGGAACTCTGCTCTCCGATTAACAATTCCGTGCCATTATCCATTACACCACCCGCACATCCAAGCTTAAAGCACCAGGTAGGAAGATAATAATGATTTACTGATACATGTCCTACTAATTACCCCATAACAGAAGGGAAAAGAGGTGGGTTTATTCTTTTCCCAATTTAACAAATTAACATCAAAATTACAAATTTTCACTTTTCCAGTCATCAATTAACGCTATTTTTTGACACCTGACGTCGGGATGCAGAATTAATTTTAACACGGAACTAAGGGTTAGGGCTAGAGTTTTTAAATCGAGATGAAATTAGTTCCGAGTTGAAATTAGTTCCCTGTTGAAATTAATTCCGAGTTGAAATTAGTTCTCTCACTCCTGTCGTTAAGCGATAAACTTATTTAAAGTTTAAAAAAAAATATATATATATATCTCCGTCTCGTTAAAACAGAAATTGTTAAATTTTTAGTTGAAAATAAGATTAAATCAAAATTACTTACTTTTTTTCTTAAAAAGCAGTGCAAAACAAGTTTGTTTTTTACAAGGGGGTCTCATATTTTTACGCAGCCATTGAAGTAGCAAGTAGCTCGTAGGGGTGTTGGTAGACAAACTGTAAGTAACAAAATAAATAAACAGGGAACTAACAAAATATTACGGTAGGCTGTATATGACAAAAAATTCGCGACTGCATGCCCTAGATCCAAATCAGCTTTCGCCGTTGGTAAAAATCAATTTTATTTTTAAAAAAAACTTTGACTGGAGAATAAAATCTGGTACAATATTTTTAAGGCCATCTTCCTTCTGGTCGTAGAAATCCTTGGCTTTTAGGGCTTCCTTTTCTTTATTATCTGTAAATTCTTATGACTTCATAAGATCGATAGCGTAGCGGTTACACATTGCTTTCTGTATCGGTTTGCAATGAAGTTTTTCTTCTACGTTCAGGGGATAAACGATCATGCCTTTTTACATATACATTTTATTTGTTATCAGTTAATTGCCACGTCTTCTTGGGAAAGATAGTGGTGTGCTTTACTGTTGTCTTCCGCACGGTTTGAATTCAGTGTAATCGATCACCAAAGTTAGAGAACCTAAGTCATTCTTCTATTTAACCATTATTTGTGGGGGAATCTACCAGTAGATACGATTTTAGTGCCTGACCGATTCAGTTCTGTTTTTATATATTTATTTTTTATTTAATTGCGATCACCTCAAGCAAGGCAATAAAGCCACTACAACACAAGGGGCTTACCGAGTGCGGAAGAACTAGTAAAGAGATACTTTACTAAGGATCGAGAACAAAAGAAGAGTAACTAGGTGGACAGAAGATAGTGATTGATATTGCATTCAAATATTTGAAGGTTAAAGATGACTGGAAAGCATGGAGCTGGAAGGGAGTTCCGAAAACGAGAAGTGCAAGAAAAGAAACTGTTAGCAGAGAATTTACGGTTACATTTAGCCAATTCAACTTGAAAGAGATGAGACTTTGTTGCCAACATAGTACTCCGCTTAAATTTATAAAGTCTAGCGAAGAGCTCTTCCGAGCATGAAAGTATTTATAGAAAAGGCACAGGGAGGCAACTTTACGGCGAAAGAAAAAGTGATTTAAGCTGAGACGCCAGATCAGAACCGATAATATTGATGATTCCCCTTTGGTATTCATCAAGGATCTCTGGATATATAGCAGGAGCACCAACCCATATGTGACAGCAATATTCTAAGCATGGATGAATGGTAGACTTATAGATATATAAGTGTTATAAAGTAGTTTCACAATGGAGGCTTGTATTTCACTAAGTCGGTCCTAAAATAGGTTCGACGTACAAAACGTTAGGAACTTGATATAATAGTTATGACGCAGCAATCTAGTAGTGGTGGTTGATACTTTAATGTCCGACATCGACTGACTCACCAACTCACTCTGAGCCCCCTGGCAACTGCTACTACTACTACTTATTATATGTGGGAGAGTCTATTAACAATAGAATAGGTATGTTCCAGTATAACAATAAGGTAGATTCTGGAGAGACAAATTGTCTAGCAGGATGCAATGAACCAACTTTCTTAGCATGTGACCTATTTGTTTATATTGTGGAATTACCGTATCTTCTCTCTAGAGATGGTTGTATAAAACGGTAAAAGAAAAAGGATTCAAATCAGCTTTCCCTTCTTTTCTCTCTTGACTCACAGAATTTCATCTTGAAAAGACGTGTCTCGTTTCCCTTCTCGGGAGACTTATTCTCCGCGCGAACCAACTACTTAATTTCAACCGAACCACGTGATGCATCCGACAAACCTACACCCACAAACACACCCACACTAAAACTAATTATATAAGTATATATATATATCTTCTGTTAGGGGGCATAATGATCGGTCTGCCATGTTTTGATGATAGGCATCAGTTTTCAACGCTTCTTCACTTTCCCAATACCTAAAAATGTCATAGCTTGAGTAAAAGGGATTTCTTGTAGTTTCTCTTTTGGTACACAGTAGATAGTCGAGGCAAATATCCAAGTTGACCCAAACCTACATCAGAGTCGACCTGCGTTTCTAGTAAATTTCTGTGCTACAGTTGGTTCGCTGTTTCGTGTTAGACAATTTTTATCGCCAGACTTTATCTTTCACCCCTAACAAGGGGAAAATACCACTAGAGCGCAATGGGTTAAAGGAATGGAAAACGAAAGAGAATGTGAATCGGGAGGACCTAGGAAAAGACCAAAACGAACAAGAAAACGGGAAAACGACAAAGGACGTTGCACTCAAATTTTTGAAGATTGATAACTACATCAGAGAAGCAAAAAATCAGGTAAGGTGTGCGAGAAAAAAAAACTGTAGAAGTGACGGTTGCAGCTTGCTATTTCAACAGTAAAACGTGAGACCTAACTGCCAATCTAGTAGCACGTTTAAATTTATACAGTCGGATCACCGGGTAAAAAAGCTCATCAGAACAGTTGACATGAAAATATTTGTAGAAAATACAGAGGGTAGCTACGTCAGGACGGTAAGAAAGTGACTGAAGTCGAGATGCCTGTTCAGGATCGATTACTTCTTTGGATTTTGTCAAGAATCTCGAGATGTACAGAAGTTCATCATCTATGCATTCCTTATACATTGAATATTACTGTCACATCTGGTCAGATACTTCTGCTATGTAATTAGAGATTCTTGATAAAATACAAAGAAGGATCTGCAATGCTATATGTCCTGACCTGGCATCTGGATTTCAGTCGCTTTCCCACTGCCATGACATATCTTCAACGCACCTTCTTTTATAAACACTTTTATGGTAATTGTTCTTTGGAGCTTTTCCTCTTTGGTACCTAGAATCTAGGAATTGAAGCGCAGTACTAGATTGGCGGTAAGGTCTCATCATTTTATAGTTGAAATGGCAAGACGTAACCGTAAGTTCTAGGATAACAGTATCTTCTTTCACTTTTCTGGCTTCCCTGTCAACTTTGATCTTCAAACTTTGGTCAAAGGACAGGTCCGCTGCCAGGCTCTAATAATATAGATCTTTAGAGGGGTCCCCATAAACTGTAGTATCAGAGATATTTATAATATATAATTATTTAAAGAAAATAATTCAGGCCATGAATGTTATTTGTATAATGAAACTTTGATCGCTCCCCATTGATTTGTATATTTCGTTTCTCGATAATTTAGTGTCATTTCTAAACGTTGATTCGAGTTAGGTTAGATTTTATGCAATTATAATTTTGAAGATGATAAGAACGTTAACATTCGCTCAGGTAGGCCTTTTTAATTGCAGGCAAATTGAAAGTTCTTATATTAGACAGGTGAATGCCCTCTTGAAGAGCGAAAGAGATAGATATTTAAAATATGTTAAGTGATATATATATATATATATATATATATATATATATATATATATATATATATATGGAAAGACTCTTACGCAGAAAAGAAAGAGAGAGAGAGAGAGAGAGAAAGAAAGAAAGACAGAATCTGGGAAACAAATAATTAGAAGAAATTCAGAAATATATAGATACATTTAGGTATATATATATATATATATATATATATATATATATATATATATAGATAGATAGATAGATAGATAGATAGATAGATAGATAGATATAAACTGAGTGATATGTATAGATAAATAGACAAATTGAAAATACAGTATCAGATGTAGAGTTAAGAAAATGTTGACGCAGGCACAACAATAAATATGAATATAATGTAACTTTTAGACATACACAGATAGATAGATAGATAGATAGACAGATAGATAGATAGACAAACAGATAGATAGATAGATAGATAGATAGATAGATAGATAGATAGATAGATAGATAGATAGATATTAACGTACTTTAATATTTAGGGCACCTAAAATCTATGTGACAGGAATAATTAACTGCCGATAACAGTGGAATTGTAATTAATTTCTCGCTCTTTGGTGAGAGCACTTTCCTCAGAAAAGTGGCCTGTGAACGACTCTCTTAGCACAGAGTAGACGACTGCAACACAAGAAGTAGATGGAGATACGACTTCAACTAAGGAATATATTAAGAAAGTTTTAATTAATAAGGAAATACTTGTTAATCCAATTAATAATTTTTGTCGGAATTTATGCGGTGACGAATTACATATTTTTTATCAAAAAACTATTCAATCTGTTCAATAAAGAAAAAGGATATTTCATCGTCTGCAAAATCTTCTCTTCATAATCGCAAGCATGTGACCGAGTAGGAACTGAAGTCGACGGTTGGATACAACAGCCAAAACGTTGTGCGTATAAAACAATGGAGTTGCTGGTTCGAATGGCAAGTTACCGGTTTTGGAAAGCAATTGAAATGACGAATTATTATAATTGTTCTTGTCTCTTTCGTTAGTTCGCGCGATATTTAAAGGAAATACATGGGAACTTCATATGTAGAAATATTATATAAAATCTTCTTTATTGTTAATTGCGTAGAACAACTCTGGCAGCAATATCTAAAACATTATATTTGATATCTTCAAAATTTCCCAGGAAATTTAACAAAGGAAACTGAACTCATGATAGAAACGTGATAATAATAATAATAATAATAATAATAATAATAATAATAATAATAATAATAATTAAAGCCATTATAATTCTGTTTTTCTCCCTTCTTTAGTTAGTTCTCACGACCTTTACTCCCTGCCAATACCTCATAAATAATGGACTATCCTATTTTGCTCGTTTGGAAAGAGGAGAAAAGACACTACTTGGTTTCAGTGAGAAATTGAAAGAATGTACTAAAGAAAAAAAAAGAAGTATTTAATGTCTCTTACCAATGCCACATAAATAATGGACTATTCCGTTTTGATTGCGTAGAAAAACATACGGTACTACGTTTCAGTGAGAAAAAGAAAGAAAGAAAGAAAGAAGTCTTTAACGTCTCCTGCCAATACCTAATAAATAATGAACTACTCCGTTTTGATTGTGTAGAAAAAAAAAACATATGAAAGAAAGAAAGAAAGAAAGAAAGAAAGAAAGAAGTCTTTAACGTTTCCTGTCAATACATAATAAATAATGAACTATTTCGCTTTGATTGCGGAGAAAAATACGCTACTGAGTTTCAGTGAGAAAATGGAAGAAAGAAAGAAAGAAAGAAAGTAAGAAAGAAAGAAAGAAGTCTTTAATGTCTTCTGTCAATACCTAATAAATAATGGACTATTCCGTTTTGATTGCGTAGAAAAAAAAACATATGAAAGAAAGGAAGAAAGTAAGAAAGAAGGAAGAAAGAAAGAAAGAAAGAAAGGAAGAAGAGAAGAGAAGATAGAAGTGTTTAGCATCTGCTGAGTGAAATAGAAAAAGTTAATTTCAATATTTTACGATGTGATAGGAGAATTTCTAAGGATATTTTATTGTCGTAGAACTCAATGATTAACTCAAGAATTAATATTCATCAGAATAATTTAAATACGAATACCGTGTAATTTCCACGGACCTTTCTAGTAAATTCTAAATATGCTTGTCAGTTCAGAATAAATTTGGGACAAACTAACATATGACACTGTTTAATGCAAAGATAGAGGATGAACGAAGGTAAATCTCCACAACTTACCCTAAAAAAAAGTAAAATAAAATTTGCATCTGGTGGATCATCGCAGTTTTTATGCATTTAGAGTTCTTGAATCAGTAAATGCACATTTATATATCCAGCAGGTGTAACGTGACTATTCTGGTTGAAAAGTGCCGTGAGCTCGTCAAGAGGGAAAATATTGCTCTCCTCTATTAAAACACGAGGATACAGTATGAATAACATAGGAAAAAGATTTGGAACTCGGTTAGTCTGTTCTAATTCACCTACAGCTTCCATATCCACTTGAACTTGTACCGACCAATTATTACCGTTTTTGAACGCTGCAAAAGGATTTCTTGAAGGGAATTCATCAGCGGAAAAATAGATTCAAAAGTACGTTGGATTCTTATAGCATTTTTCTACCACGGTAAGATAAAACAATATTTATTATGCAGGATATAAAAATTATGCCACGCTAACATAAAATAAAAATGTTGTTCATTGTCTTTTTTTGTCGCATTCTTATTTTCTATACTCTTCTTCCTTTTCTCATTTTCATTTACTTTTGTCACTTTCTTTATTTAGTCGGGCCCTCCACATATTTCCAGTTAGTTTAATAAAAGTGAAATAAGTTAAATTGGTAAGTTTTTAATAGAGAAATGTTAATGAATACAATTAAATTAATCCATACTTCTTAATACGTGAAGCCACAGTTACCTCTTCTTGTTGTTGTATATAACATACATCGCTATATAACGTGGTATATAACATCGTATAACAGAGGTATATAACGTATGTAACGTCGTACAACACATTAGTATATAACGTAGTACAACGCATCGGTATTGTTATACCAGAAAATTACCTATTCTATTGTAATAGACTCTCCCACACATAATAAGTAGTAGTAGCGGTCGCCAGTTGGGCCCAGTGGAGTTGAGTGAGTCAGTCGATGTCGGACATTGAAATATCAACCATCACAACTAGATTGCTGCGTCGTTAACTATTATTGCAAGTTCCTAACCTTTTTGTACGTCGGACCCTTTTTAGGACTGACTTAGTGAAATGCAAGCCTCCACTGTGAAAACTACTTTACAACAGGTATATAACGTAGTGAAACACATCTGTATGTAACGTCATACAACACATTGAAATATAATGTAGTACAACACATCGGTATGTAACGTCTTACAACACATTGAAATATAATGTAGTACAACACATCGGTATGTAACGTCGTACAACACAGTGAAATATAATGTAGTACAACACATCTGTATGTAACGTCGTACAACACATTGAAATATAATGTAGTACAACACATCGGTATGTAACGTCGTACAACACATTGAAATATAATGTAGTACAACACATCGGTATGTAACGTAGTACAACGCATCGGTATATAACGTAGTACAACACATCGGTATGTAACGTCATACAACACATTGAAATATAATGTAGTACAACACATCGGTATGTAACGTCGTACACCACATTGAAATATAATGTAGTACAACACATTGGTATGTAACGTCGTACAACACATTGAAATATAATGTAGTACAACGCATCGGTATGTAACGTCGTACAGCGCATCGGTATATAACGTAGTACAACGCATCAGTATGTAACATCATACAACACATTAAAATATAATGTAGTACAAACATCGGTATGTAACGTAGTACAACGCATCGGTATATAACGTAGTACAACGCATCAGTATGTCACGTCATACAACACATTGAAATATAATGTAGTACAACACATCGGTATGTAACGTAGTACAACGATTCAGTATGTAACGTCATACAACACATTGAAATATAATGTAGTACAACACATCGGTATAGAACGTAGTACAACAAATCGGTGTATAACTTTGTACAACACTTTGCAATATAACATAGTACAACGTATCGGTATATAACGTAGTGCAACACATCGGTATAGAACGTAGTGCAACACATCTGTATGTAACGTCGTACAACACATCGGCATATAACGCAGTACAACACATCGTTATGCAACGTAGTACAACACATTGGTATACAAGTACAATACATCGGTATATAACATCGTTCAACAGAGGCATATGACGTTGTACAATACATTGGAATATAACTTAGAACAACACATCGGTATGTAACGTAGTGCAACACATCGTTACATAACGTAATATAACACATCGCTATGTAACAAATTGATATGTAATGTAGTTTGTTTGGTTATTTTTGTTTAGCGGTATATCAACCTTTATGGGTTATTTAATGCCTAAATCGAAATATTTTTGTAAAGAATTTTATTTTATTTTTGGGGATAAAAATTGTTTAGTGATATAATTTTTACTAATTAACCCATAGCTGGGGGAGAAGAAGTGGATTCCTACCTTTCTAAGGAGTACTTGCCCATAACACAATCCACACATCCAAGCTGACAGCACCTAGTATTTCCAAGCGGTCACCCACCTGGGTACTGACCAGGCTCGACGTGTAACATAGTACAACACATTGGTACGTAATGTAATACAGCACATCTGCATGTAACATAATGCAGCATATAACACAGTGAATTATACTTGAAGAAGAAGGTTTCCATTGTCAATGGATTAAAGAGACAACAATAATTTTATAGTAATTTTTAATGAATTCATTTTAGCAAGAATAGAAAGGAAAACATCTCACGGGAATAAAATTACCAATTATTAAAGAGTAGATACGAGTTTAATTAATACTAAGGACGGCTCTCATTTAACTTCGCGCGGCCTTGTCGATGATGAATTAGTTTGAGGAAAGTTGATGAATTAGTTTAAGAAAAATTGAAGCACCTGTAATCAAGAACCTTTCCCAAGTGCCTAGCGTGTGTCCCCTGGACCGACGATCACGGATATATGTAGGCCACATCAATCTGACGAGAAACCTGGAAATGGCGGCATTACTTTGCGAAGTGACTTGGCATCCGAAGGCCCTACTCATTCACCGCCATCAAGAACAAGCATCCCCAGGGCGTTATCCCAGCTACTCCCATACAATCGGCCAGGCAATAAGGAACTAATTCCTCCCCAGCGGCCGCTATGCTCCAGCAATGAGGAGAGTAGGGAAATGTAGAAGTCAAATAACTTAGCTTCTAACATGACTGCCTCCTTGTGTCTCCTTGTATTTATTTCTGATAATACAGAAATTTTGGCCGAAAAGGGGGTGAGGGGAGGTTGGTCATCTTTAGCTATCATAGTCCTAGTTAATCCGAATCACGACTCATTCATTCATTACAATTTGCTCATTCACCACAAGAACTTATCTATCAACGCTCAATCCTACATATACCAAAATACCACATATTCACCGGGGACCTACAAATCACCCCCATGACATAAAAATTCTGAAGTCCATAAATTCCAAAAATATATAAAAATTTCAAAATCCATGAAATGATGAGGAGGGGATGAACCCAGAACCAAACTAAAAATATAACACAAATAAAACTAAAAGAAAAATAAATGTTAGTGGGACCCACACACCTCTCAAAATAATAAGAGTAGCCGCTGTATTTTGCCGATAGACAAAATCAAGAAGCATACTCACTAATGGAATGGCGAGGGAAAAAAGAATGGATGGGAAAAACAAAGGCTGAACCATCCGAGATTTAAAGAGAGGACAAAACAAACTGGGGAAGTTGGGAATCTGACAGAAGACAATGCCGGGAACAGGCAGGGAACAACACTTATTCACATTAACTAGGAAACAAAATAGTTCCTAACTTAACCAGGCGGGGGTCTACAGGAAACCGCCCCGTTGCATCAAGGGGACTTAAAATAGAAAATCAAGGCTAGCCCCGTCCTCACGAACCAGGCTCGCCACAGTCACCCAACTTTCGCTGAAATCTGTCGGGATCAACGCTTTCGATCAGATCTGACTTCACCTAAGCTGATGCTTAAAGAAAAGAACCAGATGCATGATGCGAATAACGTTCATCACGCAAAAGATTACCTCCTTTCGCGACGTCCGGTACCAACCATTCTTGCCACGGCTAGCAACGTGAAAAACAACATCTGTTTTACCCTGGAAAACGGGGGTGATACAGTGTCACACACGTACGCGAGATCAATGGACCCGTAATTGGCCGTTTGTCAAGGTAGCCAGCTACTTGGACAGAATGTTAGTGAAAAGGGTCGACTGAGATTTACTACCGGCAGAATACAGCGGCCCTCTTATTATTTTTAAAGGTGGTGGGGTCCTACTAACATTTGTTTTTCTTTTAGTTTTATTTATTTTGCCAAAGCCCTGACGACAACAATATGGTCAGCGCCCTCCACAACTACCAACATCCGTCTGTCGCGACACATTAGAACATTGTGTATTTCATTAAAGGCCTGTCTATTTACAGTTACCAGCAACACCATGTCTCCAGTTGCAATGCCTGACTCACTAGAAATGGAAGTCACCTCTTCTATCGGTCCATATTTGGAAAAGAATGCTCCCATCTTCGTTAATATCCACCGGTACTCCGTGCACAGTAATCTTAGTCCGTCTAGTGCCCATGTATTTGGTTTGGAGCCTTAGTGTCGGTGTGGTTAACATATTTCCAGCGGGCCTTTTTGTTTCCTGTTTACTTCCTAGTAAAATCTCCCACATCGCATAAGATTTTCCCACCAACACCTTTGGGACAATACTAAGGCTTTTGAATGCTTCTTCAATTGTTTCCCTGCTGACCCCAATCAGTTTCCGACTTTTCACGTCGGAGGTCAACAGGGAAATTATCTTTACATTAACTGCGTCCAGTGCCTCTGGAATCGTGAGAAATTCATTACCCTGGACATATTTCTCATAGGTCTTAACTCATCATAGTAAGATGAATCCTTTTGGGGCCTGTTTTTCCGACCAGGCCGTTTTTTCCTGACGACTTCTTTGCGTTGACACCGCCGATACATCTAAATTGTCCGCCATAGTGAAATTTATCCACTACGGCTTAAAAAAATAAAGTTTCTTAATGAAAAACGAAAGAAAACGTCGAACGAAAGACAAAAAGAAACAAATAAAAACTAGAATGTGAAAAATAAAAGTTAATAAGCACAAAATAAGCAACAATTAAAATAATACGAAAAAGGAAAATAAAAACAAATAAAATCGAGAACAACAAAACAAAGTTAAAAAAATGAAAACGCGTAAGCACAAATACAAAGAAAAACAAAGTAATTGAAACTTTCAACAAAAGCAAGTAAAAACTTTACAGTTGTTTAGCCTGTAGTCATCGCTTGAAAACCAAAACGTAACACGACACACTGGAAGGAAAACTGAGTCAAGCCGCCTTTGGGTCCTTGTAGATATATTCCAAGCGAAGCTTAGATGTGGCCTATGTCGAAATTATGGGGCACCCAGAGGATCGAACTCACCACTAGTCGTAATCGTTCTAGCAAGACGAGCTTATAACCATTACATCGCCCTCGAGGTGCCCAGGGTCTCCTTTGTAGAAAGGCATGCCAGCTAATCAACCATTTATAGGAGAATGCCCACACCATGTGGGTTAGTCCACTTACTATAATGGATCTGCCTGATACATGCATGTGGACCTTATTCAACGTCTCTCCATTAAATCACCTATTGTATGTATTTTCCATTTCAAGAGACTAGCACCAGCCTATCTGCATGGCAAATCACTGAAATTAACCAATATTCAACAACTTTACAACTCCTTCCTCGTAAACTTTGATATTTCTCAATACTTATAGAAAAAAATAATAGGAAAATTGGTAATTGCTGACGCATTTTGTCCAATGTGGACTTTATCGTTGTAAAATACGAAAAAAATTTTTTTTCAATAATTTATCAGTCTTTTTTCACGGCAGATGTTCAACAGACTGTTACCCTTGGCTCCACTTGTCCAAACCTTTCACAATAAAGACCCGCCAAATTTATGATACGAAAGATTGCTATTCAGACGTGTAAAAAAAACAGTTAAATTTGGAGACAGTAGCGTCTTTGAGGTAGGGAAATTTTCTTCAAGTGCATCTATTATTAGGCCCAATGATTTAGTTACATTGCAAAGTTAATAATGCTATGTATAGGGAATATTATTGAACAAATATGGTGTTTCTTTTCTTTAGAGTATCTCTGTGTCCTGAGGATCATTTTATTAGCAAATGATTATCCTTGCATTGTTATTATAAGAAAGTGTTAAAAAGTCTTTGAAATTGAAAATAGAGGAGGTTGGTATTAAAGGCCCATATGCAGATCTAATTATAATCTTTGATGATCATGTAGATACCGCAGGAAGTGTATGGGGGGGGTGGCTGTTTGAATAACATTAGTACAATAATAATATAATAGAAATTTTTTTGTGGAAACCGGTATTCATTGACCAAACATGCCGATTGAAATTTATAAAGATTTTTGCTAAAAATATTTTTCAGGAAAATAGGTATCTCAAAGTAGCTGATATCGATCTTTAAAGTATTGATTGGGATCCATTGCTAACCTTTTGTTTAAAGTAGTGTGGATAAGCAACATCTTGATTAAGTAAGTCATTAATCATCCTTAGTATGACACTGTGCTGTCCATTTTAGTTGTTGGTGTTTTTTGTAGTCCTCAAGTGATGGTTCCTAATATTTGTTATTTTGGCAATTTCTTTGGATTATGTTGGTGTCAGTTTTTAATGGTTCACAAAGACGCAACGGTATTGCAAAGGGTGTTTATTAAGATTGATCAAAGTCATCAGTAAATAAACCAGTTTTATTAGTAGATTATTTATTTTCTATTGATTATGTTATTTAAGTCATGGCACTATGTTTGAAAAATAATATCGCCCAAATGTCCACTAAGGCTTCGGCGGAACACCTCCACTGATGGTCAAACTTTTGATGACGTCTTTGCATAGTTGTCCTCAATCTCACTAATATCCCTATTATCTATCCTTCAGCTGTTGAATTGTTGTTGGCTCGTTGGCATCGACCTTAAATTTGAGATGATCCCAAAGGAAGAATCCTAAAGGCGTCAGCCGCACGATCGTGGTGGTCAACTGATTTTGCCAGCTTGAGAGACGATTCGGACCTGGTACTTCATCGTATTTCTGTT